>JAOPUG010000004.1:23048412-23063113 GCA_027564375.1 Micropterix facetella | reverse complement strand
TATATTTTGACATTTGTGAAAATTCGAATTTTTCTAAAGTATATTATTTCTCTTGGTATTAATTTTAATTCATTACATCATATATAACACACCGATATTCCTGTGTTATGTAGCGTGCAGCAGCGACATTTTCTTGTGTGGCAGCTGTTTTTGGCAAACCAAGTGTTAAAATTCGGTCCATGTCGGAATTTTAAAATCAGAGATATAACTATTATTGTTTGACTAGGTGCTTCAACAAAGTAAACAGAAACCAGCTAACAGAGATGTTATTTTTTACATAATCATCTTCGAAAGTGGTGTCAATTATAGAGCACAAATTCCCTTGCTTCAGTTTCATTTTCCATTAAAGGCTATTTACAAACCCGGACGTCATATATTTTTTAAAAGAACCAAATATGTTATTACGCCTTATATTGTAGTATGCATTGAAAGCCATATTGGCTTCCTTACACAAAATATTAAATCGCTCTCAAAAGTAGTTGTGTTTACGAAAACGGATGTATCCACCCATCGCCAGTTTAACCATTGAGTGTGTGGTTAAAGATAAAGACAATCAATTCAGCCAGTTCATCGAGCAAAGGGATAATAAATGGTAAATTTATGCCATCATAACCTATAGCTTTTGAGTTAATGCTGAGCAGTACGTTTTTCAAATATAATGGAATTTAATACTGAGAAATTTTCTATTCTTACAATTTCGAGAGCAAACAATCCAATTCGACACTATTATGCAATGTACGATAATTCAATAACTAGACCTTCCGAAGAAAGGATCTGGGAGTTATGTTTGATTCGCAGCTGAATTTTCACACCCACATGTTAAAAATTTGCGGTCGCGCGAGCAATATGTTGGGTTTCTTGATAAGTATATGCAGACATTTCAATAATATTAATGTAATGATTTTATTAAATAATACACTTATTCGAAATATTTTGTCATAAATACGGTCAAATACACCTGTTGATGATGCGTATACAGAGATTTTTTTTGAGATATATATATACTTTCCACAATTAGATTATAATCCGGCGCTTTTTCCATCTAACTTCATTTTAGGCATGATGGGCTACTAACACTTGAATTTCATAGGCGTATTGCAATCATTATCCAAGCCTATAACATAATGAAAGGGAATGTGGATTTATCACAAATACTTGGAAATTAATTTTTCACTGTACGCGCCAGTTAACTATACCGCAATGCGAAATCACTTGCTGTTCAGAGAGCCACAAATATTGTAAGTGATAAACCGATTCGAGGATGATCAAAATATTGAACGGGGTTCTTTCGGAACTTGACATTTTTAACACTTCTCTATGGAAATTGAAGAAAGAACTGCCTCGTCAGTTAAACATAGAGTAATATAGCACATAGCACTAGTTTTTTCGAATATTTACTTTAATATAGTATTAGTGTAAGTACACAACGCATTGGCATTGTTTTTAAACATGCACGCTGTAATGTTGCGTTACTTATGTTTGTTTGAATAAATGAAATAAATGAAATGAAATATTGGCGACTTGCCCTCTGTCTGGAACAAAGTTTGTATTATTCCCATCCCATCATCTTCAATGAACTTGCCCAATAAATACAGGCCAATTTCCATTCTCCCTAAACTGGCTAAGGCTCTTAGTATACAATCAGTTACTCTCTTATGTCTCTCACTCTATAACCTCCTAAACACATATCAGTCGGGATTCCGAACCAACCACAGCACAACTACTGCCCTAGTACAGATAACCGACGACATACGACAAGCCATGGATAACCGCCAACTTACTCTGCTTGTCCTTCTAGACTTCATCTGCGCTTTTATATATGTCGACTATGACATTCTCCATGCCCGTTTAAAATCTTGTAATTTCTCCGAGTCCGTCATTAAATGGTTCCAGTCGTTTGTGAATAACCGTAACCAGTGTGTTAAATATAAAGACAAGCTATCTAATTGTTTACCACAAGTCGCCGGCGTTCACCAAGGTTCGCCGGCGTTTTTATATCCGCTTCTTTTCTCTATATTTAATAACTCAATATCTAACATCATTAATGCAAAATACCATCTCTATGCTGTCGTAGTCCAAATCTATTCCCACTTCCGCCGAGAAGGCGTTGACGCAGCTATAGCTTCTGTTAACGCTGATCTTGCGATGACATCCGACCGGTCGAAATCCCATGGCGTGTTCCTAAATCCATCCAAGACTCAAGCTATCATAATCGGCAGCAGCTATTTCACCTCGTAGATCGACATGAACTCTTTACCTAGGATTGGCATATGTGCTGACGAGTTCCCAATTAGCTTCCAGGTTTAAAAATATTGGTACACAACAGGGAGGTGAAGAGTAAACTCTTTGGCCGCTTTCACGTATTGTAATCGTTAATGACGTCTTCCATATTGTCTGCATCTGTAAGTGTGCGTATTACGTTGTACATTTTGACGTCATCCGCAAACATTAAGGAGTTCGAATATTTAATGTGTATTGGTAGGTCATTTATAAAAAATAAAAATAAAAGAGTGGACAGATTGGCACCTCGCGGTACTCATGAGAATATTTTAAAGACGGTCGGCTCAGATGATCCATAGCTAACCAGCTATCGTCTATCTCTCAAATAACTTGCAAAAAATGAAACTAATGGTGTAGAAAATCCAAAATTAAAAAGCTTTGGCCATGTTGAGATATGCAACATCTACTTGCAGACCTCTGTCCAATGCATTGGCAGCATAATCCGTTAAAACTAAAATATTAGAGTATGTCGGCCGTTTCTCTCTGAAGCCATGTTGGCAATCAAATAACCATGGCTCGGCGAATGTTTGGATATATCAATTGATGCAATATCAACCCATATAATTTTGCTAATGGAGTCACCACACTTACTGGTTTATATTTTTTTTTATTTCATTCCGGGGCCATTTTGTGCCTTTTGATTTATGATGCACGCATTTATCCACAACGAGCAAAGACGACAAGTTGGGCTTTTGCGAAACAAACGACTTACGGATTTTTGTCGGCCAGTTGTATTGCAGCCCAATAAAATCTTGCCTATTATCTAAATTATTCTCAAAATATACTGACAAACTGTTAAAAAATATCAAATGGCTCTATGGGATAATTGCCGAAATTTTATAAAAATACAAGGGTTCCTAATAATTAAACGCAATTCCATATATATATAAACAGAAAAATAAACTATTACAAAACATTTCCATTACTGTCTTTCGAATTGGTCTCTAGTTTTTGAACGAAACCATTTGGTGACTTTAAAAGCGGTGCTGGTTCTCAGCTTCTGTCCATCGGTGAATGTTGCACGAAATGCTTCGTACATCCGAGGGGCCAGAACCAGATAAATACCTCTGGGCAAACCCTGTGATACTATGAAAATAGAAGCACTAACATAATTACCGCGTTCCCTTGATTATCGGAGGTTGATTTACTTTTTCTTCCCCGCTGAATAAAGTGCCAGGACACATTGGTATATTGAACACTAAAGCATGTAAAACCGACGTTTCAAATTACCTAACATTTCCCCAAAAAAACAACCCTAATAGGCCAGTAAAACATCCAATCTAGGTATTTACGTAATCATCAACTTTTCATTTCTTAAATGTACAAAGGAAAACTAGAAAACATATGATTAAACAAGGTTTTAAACCTCTAAATACATAAAACATAATAACACTTAATTTATTATATGAAATCAAAGACAATCACGGTTGTGTGACATTATAAATAAGATTAAACAAATTTAACGCGTTAAGTTTATAGCGCTCGTTCCGGCAATGTTGCTACCAAGGTTGTCCAGTCTACCCTGAATAACCGCGGTCGCAACATCGCCGAAAAGTCAGGTGCTACTAACTCACGCAGCAAATTGGTTTAATCTTATTTATAACATAATTTCTAGGTCCGTCGCTAAAATAGATGTTGCATAAATTTTTGTTTGGATAGACATCTGGAAATATTGCAAAATATATGCGTTTAGCGATGACAGTAATAAAAGCTATTCAACCTCCGAAATAATTAAACCAACCATCGAATTTATATCAACTCGGATAGCCATGCATTTCTTTAAGCATTAGCTTCTGACACTATAAGCTCAAAGCTGGTGCAAAACTTCATGGCACTTTTGAACTCCCTGGGAGAAAAGAAACAGGGTAGTTCTGAGCAGGGATAGAAGTCAACAAAATGACGACGAACTTACTAAGGCGAGAGCAAAGGGAATATTATGCGATCTGGAAACATGTTTTGATGTACCAAAAAGCCTGGCAAACACAATGCTCAAAGACCTATGTTTAGAACGATCCTTCAATCACTGGAACAACACGCTGCCTGACTTGAATCACTCTAAAGCGCTAATCAAAGCTTACGACCGTAAGACTACCACGAGCAATTTACGCATGCCTTTGTGGGCGCTCACGGGGCATTGTGGCATGAACAGACACATGTTTAAACTCAGCTCCAGGACACTAGTGTTCAGATTGTGCCGAACTGCAGACGAAACTTCCCTGCAGCTCGTTTGCAAATTCGGCCCACTAATACGTAAAGGAAATACCCACCTGGATAACTACTACCCCCAAGCTGAAGAGGTAAAGCCTCTTTCCATTTATCGGGCAAAATAGCGCATCATATCGACCTGGTGAATAAAATCACCAAAGGCCTGACGAGACTTGAAGAGCATTTCTTTGAAAAACGTTTGGAATTAATTATCAGCTGGTGAATAACGCATTTCATGATGTATGTAATATTTTGGTGTTAAAATTATATCATATAATATACGAGGATATTCAATGAATATGGATTATGCTAAAATAAAATAATAATAATATGAAACCCGATTCAAAAATACCGAAAAACGCTGACAAATTTATGTGAAAACTGCATTATTTATCTGATGGACTATTATTTGTTTTTCATCTCATATTTACGTCATCTTCTACTTGAACCTTGACTAGCATTTTTTCTCGGTTATATAATAAGTAGCCTTAACAGGGACCACCACGGCTACGAAACTCGTTACAAACGAAATGTACACCGAGAAAAATAATTTTACCAGTCGTAATGGTGAAACAGAATTATTGGGAAAACTAATTGGTTTGCACTCACAAATTTGTATATTAAGCCAGTTTATAAGAAAGCCCCGTATTGTCAAAATTTAGATTAAACCTAGCGCCATTACACGTAATACTATAACAGTTAAACCATTTCACTGGATCCCAACGCATTCTAATATCGAAAAGCCAGTATTAATGATGCCACTGCAGGGCGTTAACCACGTAGTCCAGAAAAGAATGATTCTTATATTTGATGTCGAAATGCAACAGATTGTCCAGATTGTACATACTTACATAATGGTCGATGATGATGCATCATAAAATCTTTAAGGTACGTATACGTATCAGAAATATCTTATTAAAATATCGTACTCAAAAATAAGATTACTTCGGAAAATCTTAATATATCTATGGGAGGCGCGGGCGAATCTGTTGAAATTTTAAATGATATGTATGGAATTGTACTATATTAAAAGTCAAATTACTACTCAAAACAAAAACTCTCAGACAGGTACCAATAAAATGTATAACACAATGTTAATTAATTTACTTACCAATTTTACCATTCTAATTCTTTGTAAACTTTGTTAACTATAACTTCTAATGTAATATATCAATTGTTAAATAATCTAATGTAATATATCATAGTCCACAGGTAATTCAGTGCAGTATTTTTTAAAATATTAATTATAGTAAATTATTCTAACAATTGCAAAATTTATAAAACGCTTTATATGTTATTCTGTATTGTCAATGATAAAACAATATGTATTTTCCCTACCTAGCCTTCCTGAAGAGGGGCCCTATGTATCAGATATATACGATAACACGGTGAGATCCCAGCGTATCCCGGTAATGCGGTAAAAGCACTGGCTGAAAACTTCGGACGGATGGATGTTTAATAAACTGGCCGGTTTGTCAGCCCTTGCTCTACAATGAATAGTCGGGGGAGTTTGGACGCGTAATGCGACCTAGAATAGGGGGGGGGGGGGGTAGTTAGATACCATATGCTATATATCATTAGGAACGATACGTTGGCCACCCTATCTCGTTACAAGATGATAGTTTTGGATATAACGCCTCGAGGCGGGGGGTTCGCCCATAGTATAGCGACAATCATACACTGTATGCGGGATGTGTGTGTACGGAGCCTAACGGGGTCGTGCAGCTCGGGCCTAATGGACGCATATGTCAACTTGGTTGGCCAATCTAACGGGTCAATTCCCATCCGGCGGCCTCCTCGAAGAGGGACTTAACCTAGTGAAGCCGAGTGGTAATATGGGGGATTTTTGCTCAATCAGCGAACACCGGGGTGGGGGGGGGGTTTCTAAGTATATGTGACCTATAAAAGCGAGGGTAGGCGTTGACCTGATATCGCCTATCCTAATAAACAATCAGTTGGCCACCCGATCCCGGGCGGTAGTGCTAGACAAAGGGTACCGCGATATATTCGAGTTACGAATTGCCGTTCACATTAGGTAGAGGCCGCGCAAGCGACTTCAAGCCCGAGATCAAAGGGTTAAATGGTAGAATCCGTCTAAATTTGGTAGTTAGGGAGTAAGGCTAGCCCGTTGGGTGTAGTTTTGCCTGTGGCGGATTTTATTATCCAAAATATCTGCACTCATCTCGGGGCGATATAATTATAAAGTTCATTGAAATGCCTCGGGGTAGTATGATCTTAAAACTAACTCTATATGTGTCTTCAGTTCCACATTTGAGGTCTTCAAAATGCTGTTACATATCATCTTAGCGGAGTGGGTGGTTGCATTTTCGTGATGGAGGACTACTCTGCTTCGAGGACGCTTATTATAAACTTTTCCTAAAACAATGGGCAAGCAAATGTTAACGTATCAATTTGCAGTGACTCTTCTTTGGTTTTTAAGTGAAAGTGTCTTATAAAATCCTGTCTTGCTGAAAAAACACGCAAATCATCATTTTACCACGCTTCGACCGTTCTTGATTTTCATCGACAAATCCTCAATAGGAAGACCCACTCCGCCGATTAGCTCTTTCTTTTAGGTTCGTAACAGTACATCCAGTTTTAATCCCTGGAGACGAGATCATATACTTCTAACGATTTCCGGTCGTCGTATGTTTTTAGTATTTTATCACACCGCTGTCGTTTTCGAACTGCCGTGTATTTTACGGCATCCACCTCGAACAAAGCTTCCGGAAATTCAGATGTACGTGCAAAATATTTTGCACCTGGCTCGTGCTAGTGTTCAATGTTGTACGAATTTGCTGACATGTTATATTTTTAATCCGATTGAATTAGTTGTCGTACAATATCAATGTTATTTACTGTTACCGTTGTCGCCGGCCAACGCGTGAATCATCTTGGAGATGATTGAGTTCACGTTTTATTTAATTATACCAGAAGTACACAGAGCTACGAGTCTATGCTAACTTTCTTGATGACTTAAACCATAGCGAAAATCTTCAAAAATCATACATCGAAAATTATCTCGAAATTTGTTTGTTTACCTAACGCTGGTTTTAAGTGCAATTTTACAGCTCAACAGAGCCTTAAATTTTGGCGATCAAGCACCAAGTAAGACGACAATTTATAGCCGGTTTGCAGAATTCAAATGCGGTCGTGTCAATCTAAGTGACGAATCTCGTGAAAGTCACTGTCCACCACTGTCAACAACAAAATCATCGATGTTGTGCTATTAATTAGCGAAGGAAACAGGCAAATAATTCAGGTATCCCTAGGCATATGCATGAGTCAGATACTATCAATCCTACGCAAATATTTGGCTGTGAGAAAGCTGTGCTCGCTGTGGCTCCTACACAATTTAACTGACGCTCAAAAAATGGGACGCGTCACTTGGAGCAAAGCCATGCTTACCATATTCAACACAGTGACATCAAATTTGATTTGAAACATAGTTACAGGTGACAAATTAGGAATTTTTAGCTACGACCCTGGAACAAATCAGCAATCGGCCATTTGGGTTTTTCAGATGAGAACTGAACCGAAGTGGCGTGCGTCTAAAGTGTCATGATGATGATGATCGTTACTTTTTTTTCGAAAAACTAGACACGTGGCTAATGTTGCTTTGGATAACCACCCTACCCTGAATGCTGATTGGTGCACGATTTTTTGCTTGCCGAAAGTTAGTGACCAACTCCGTAAAAGCAATCGTAGACGCTTCATCATCTTGTACCATTACAATGGGGCTAATTCTTCAACTACGCCTGCTTATACGCGTACGTCTGCTTATACGCATATGATTACCTGTACACGGCTGTGCTGTTAAAAAATGAATTTAACTTCTGATTCCTCAACACCACTGCCGTGAACACCACGGCTGCCGAACGGTGACGTTTCACATACGTGTCATAATACCAATACAAGGAAAAGAAAATAAGCTTACGTCTGCTTTTTCGCGTATCATACGCGAAAAAGCAGGCGTACGTGCCTAGAGAATAGGCCTCATTGCATGCTTTTTGACCCGTCAGTAGTATGTATTACCTTGTGAGTCTGATGTATGCTGTGAGTTTGTGCGTTTGACCGTGTGTCCAAAGACTTCTCGTGATACAATTTTAACCAAATTTGGTATGCAGCCTCCCTGGATGACCCTAAGCACTACCAGGTAGCAGTAAATTCGACCCGAGTCCCTCCGAGGCTGCTGCAGATGCATCCTGATTTACTTGGCCTGGAGGAGGATCTGACCAATAGATAGAGCAAGCATAGCGTAAATGGGTATTTTTGGAATAGTGGTGACGGAGAAACTTTTTGGAATAGGTTTTAAGCTATGTTGGATAAGTCAGGGGTCGGGACAGGCCAAAGCTGCCGATGTATATTGCTAATTTTCCTGTTATTACATAATAAATATACATGTTTTTAAAAAATGCACCGATACTTTCTACCGATGATGTTTGTATAGAAATATTTGTTTTGATAATGTTTAGTTTATTTTCAATTTGTAACAATGAAATACCTGCCATAAAATTATAATGTATTCCTACTATATTTACATTCAAAGTATATAACAGAACAGGCACCTATGTCAGAAAAATCAATCTTAAAATTGCTTGAGCCCCCAGCAGATAATAATTTTCCAAACTATTATCTGCTGATGATAGTTTGGAAAATGTTGCCATCGTACGATTTTTATTCGAAAAATCTCGTCCCACGGCTACAATTCGCTGGTCTAACTATAATATATAGTGTAGCTACCTGTACGAATGGTTTGACTTAATACTTAAAGACTTTAAAAGGTATCATACCAAGTTTCCATTTTCAAGAAGGCTTTGAAAATATTCCTTCGAATATTTCTGATGTCATTTTAAAAATTCAATTTGCAAAAAAATCGGAAAATAGTCAAAATTAAATCAAAATCATGTCTGAAACAGAAAATCAGTCAAAAAAAGTTGTCAACCTGAAACCAGACTTAATTTTGGAAGTAACCCAACAAAATTTCGCACCTATTAGTTTCAACGTCAAGTGGCATACAAAAATTCGTATATTTTTACAAAAAATCCAAAACTATTTCAGGTTTCCTTTTCTTTATAGAATTTTAGTCGTAATTTTAGAATATTGACATTTAGTAATAAAGGTAATTAAATTACTGATTTCAGTGATGGAATTTTGAAAATAATAGAAATGAAGCAATGTATATTTAACTCAATTCTCGTAATGGAAGCCAATTTAAATAATTTATCAGAAACTACAGATTGCGTTGATATTGTCATATTTTTCATATGTTTACCGTTTGCTATTACGATACTTTTGTATAGTATGGTGAGAATCTGTTTAAATAGAGTACATCCAGAAATTCTATCAAGAATTTAGTTTCGACCTCTTTTTCTTGTGAGTATCAAAAACAATATATATATTATATTATACATACCTACATATTTAGTCGTGAAATACTTATTTATTTATTTAATTAATTTTATAAAAACAACTTAAGCAATGCAATGCATTGTTACAGATTAATGCAATGTTTACATTCTACATTCTAATAAAAATAAATACTAATATCCTACTAAGTAGGCATTTTAAATCTAAATAACAATATACTACTCAAACAATACATTATATCATATACTTGAAAACTTTAATAGTCAAAAATGGACCCAAGGAACACACCTCTTGCTTGAATGTTTAAGCTGTTGTGTGATATTTGAAATATATTTTTATCTGGGGCTGTCTACAACAGCGTGTTCAGGTGTCGGTCATTTCTTATTAACAACGCCATCCGCCTGACATTGGTGCGGTTATCAATAATGTTATCAATTTATCTCTCTTAAATAATTAAAATCACTTATAATTCTCAACTAATCAGTTTTTAAAGTATCCCGTATCGCATCCATGAGTACCTACTCCATCACCATCGATTAGTATAAAATGTGCTGTAAATCCTCGCAGTGTATTCATAGTCAAGATGAAACTGAATATCCTGTTCGCTGGTATCGTGCTGCTGTGCGCAGCTCAGGTGAAATTCATATTATATGTTTGATGGTAGCGAAGGGGTTGAACAGGCTGCGTTGTCTGTCATCAGTGCGATCAGTGCTGATCATTTGTAATATACCCGCTTCTTAATTTGTACAGTACAACCCGAGACTTTTTATAATTCTCAAATTTCTTCAGTTCGTACGTTTCCAAATGTGCACATTTCATCCTCAGCAATTTCAATGTTTTTCAAATGGAAATTTACCCGACAGTAACCAGTAAAAAGTCCTGTTATTAGTCTTTGAAAGATTTAAGATGTTTTAGCTTGTCTTTGCCCTCAAATTTAAATTCTATTATTTTTTAGACTTCGTTGTTTTGTCGCAGCATCGGGTTTGTTACGTTGTGTAGCTTCTAGTCGCACCAGCGAACGGCTCAGCTTTAGGTCCTATGAGGGCCATAGCGGCACTTTTCTTTGCACAGTTGTTAACATTTTCCTTATCTTGTAAGTTGTACTCCTTCTTGCCCTGGCCCTTATGTCAGAGTTACTTTGCCCTTTTTGCCAGTTACTTTAGCGTATTTAGTCATTCCCAAAAAAAACTTTGACTCAAATTCGTAGCTGCTGAGAGCTTTCAGAGCTGCTTCATTGCTTGGAAATTCCTATTTTCGTTAGCTTGGAAATCTCTATATAATTCTTTGTTTTTCTTCACAGATTGCTGTGGCCTCTCCCGTTCCGGATGAGGCCTTCGCCGACATTGAAGCCTTCGGGCTTAAAGAACTGCTGGAATCTCTGCTAAAAATCGTTAACAAGATGTACGATGAGATCAGGAAAGCCGCCAAGGAGTCGGAAGGTAGTCTCGTGAAACTCGTCGACAATAGTCTGAAGGTCATACTGGACAGCGCTGATGAAGCTATGGCAGAAATCCAGAAATTGGCTGATGAGATCTACGAACAGCAGTTAGAAGGAATTACCGATGAAGTCGTATGTAGACAATAATTAACCTATTCTTATTTAGGGTACAAATATATAGTTGTTGACATTTCTAATTACAAATTTAACGTTACCTATACCTAATAGTTAGATAAAAGTATACGTTTTATGTGACTAAAATTGTATTTAATAATCTTCTACATCTTACGAGAAATATGCAGCCAAAATGACAATAGGTAATGTTTTTTTCAAATTTCGATTTTTAAATAACATCCCAAAGTCAGTAAGTTGACAAATTTTCTAAAGCAGCGATTTTCAACCAGTGGCTTACGACCCTCGGTGGGTCGCAGACTATGTTTACGGAAATATTACCAAATCTTTATTTGTATAACATGCAAACATTTATAGCTTCGCAAGAGAATAATATTTATTATACGTTTAGCTAGTATTTTTACAAAACTTCATTTTGATCTAAGATGAAAACAGTTAAGTACAGCTTCGGACGTAAAAAATAATTGAAATTATTGTGGTTTTTGCCATTAATCTTATAAAAACCTTATTTATTGGATGCTTACAGTCACAGCTGCGGAAGAGAAAACACAAATTAATGTGATATTTGCCATAGTTCTTTTTTGATATTTTTTTTTTAATTCGTTGCTGTGTTAGAGATACATATTATTAGGTATCTTTTTATTTCTAGTCTGTTTCTATATTATTGTTTTTACTGCAACCATTGAAGAAAAAGTGAGCTAACACACATATGATGCTGTAAATGGAATCAATATTTGCAGAGCGTCTGTTGCGATCTCCGAATATTCATGTTTTCGTTTAGTCCGAAACTATTCTAATAATTTGACAGAAACTAATTAAAATTTTAAGATTTAATCTGCCAAAATTTCCAAAAAAATTTCAAGAGAAGTCGAATTTAATGCAGCGACTTGAACAGCTTCAGCCAGAAAGGGATTCAATGACCACAATTTTTCAACATTTTCTTGTGACGCATTGGGAAAATATACATTAGTTTTTCATGCAAACGATCATCAATGCAACTGATAACTCTAGGTCAATGTTTTGGTTGGTTGTAATTTCCAGTAAAATATATTTCTCAACAGGAATTTATACCAATTGTTTTAGAGGATTTATACCAATTGTTTTAGAAAGTATTAAAATAAATAATTATATTAATTGAATTAAAAATATTTAATTAAAATATCAATAGATATCTTAAAAATAATAAAATGATCTCTTAAATCATAAAAAAATAAGTTAATATTTATATTTCTCATTCACAAGTTTTGGCCACAATTTTGTTTCGTTTACAAATGCCTGAATTGGTCTTTGGCTATCAGAATATTTTTGTTGTGCAGTTAAAGGTTAGCATTTGACTTAATGAGATGTTCAAATGTCACTAAGATATGTTAGTTTGAGCAGTCAAGCAGGATCATAAAATAAATTCGCAAAACCCGTCTTTTCATCCTGCAAGTACATCAATAGTTCAGCCCTAAGCACAAGAATCCTTGTCAAAACTTTCCCTCTCGACAATCACCTTACTTCCGTATGAAACAGATTTTGTTGAAGTGACAACATATTTTTCACTTCACCAAAATCGAAGATATTTTAAATAGCCTGCTTTACACTGCTTTACCTTTATTAGTACTTACGACTTTTATTATAATTGTGTGAGGAAAACAGAGATGCAATTTAGCATTTGGTATGATTGTTTTCAATCTTGAAACAACGCCATTTTTAGATTCCGTCGTTGCCCTTTATTCATCTCGTGTATTCTTTATAAATATTTCGTACAGATGTTCTCCCATAGTATGTAATGCTTGGTAGTGATTTACAAAGTAATATTTCGTCCTCAATAGAATTGTCTGCAGCGTACCTTACAAATGCTACAAACTGTGCACAGCTTGAAATGTCTGTAGATTCATCGAATTGCAAAGCCAAATATGACTATTCTTACATTTATCAAATACATGGTCACGAATATCAGTCACTCTCTCACTTATTGTCGGACAAAGGTATTTTTCCGATTTTTCATTATTTTATTTATAATTTTTTGGGGATATCCTAAGGGGGATCGGTTGAAATTTAATTTTTTTTCAACCAAAAAGGGGTCGCAATCTAAAAGAGGTTGGAAAACACTGTTCTAAAGGATAGGAAATGTTTAAAAAGTAATTATTTTTTCAGTAAAATTTTGAAAAAAATCAGCAATAAATAAAACTCAAAGAAAAGCAATGAAAGGTTTTTTTGTCGAATTTTAGTGAAAAAACTAATAAACTACGAATTCCAGTTTCAATTTGTTTAGATTATACTTCAACTCTTTGACTCTGAGGTTACCGAAAGATTTTTCATTTCATATTTCTATATCGATTATATAATCCTCACAGGAAAACTTTTTGGAACAATTTATAGAATTTCGTATATGTATTTCACGCTATATCGAACATATTACGTTATAAATGTTTGTTTACATCGTACCTTAGGTCTTTGGCTATTCATATATACCTACTTTATAGTAGAATAATTTATGCAATTGTTATTATCTATTCGCACGAGGGTGGGAAGTGCATTTTACCTGTCACCTAATTAAATTAAAATTTAATTTAAATATACCTACCTTGTATAGGGTTAACATATGTCCTTTATGTCCTCGTATGTCAGCTTTTAGCCTGATTGATATTATTATATAAAAAATCGGCAATAAGTGGCTCATCTGATGAACCAAACCTCCTATGACGTAAAAAAATAGTATAGGTAACAGCTCACATGCACCATATTACCAAGTTCACAAATCTGCTGTTTGATTTTACTTAGCAGAATTGTTAATACTTTATCAGATTTTAAAAAATCCTGTGTCAGAGATGTACATGTCGAAACCGACTAACCAACTGTAATTATGAACATACCCATCGAAATAGTACAGTAACTACACTTCATGTCTGGCTCAATTTAATATTGCGATATTTTTCTTTTATGCAGTTGAAGAAATGCATCAGGAAAGTCGAACCTAAGATCAAGGAGCATACCGATAGCTTCTATAAACAGGTTCGTGTCTGCGGAGATGAGGGTAGGGGGAAACTTGTTGAGAGCACACAGAAACTTACCACCGCAATGGAAGAGGTAGGTACACTTGTAAAACTCGATCATGTCGGAGATCGACTCCCTTCCAAATTTATATAACTACCTGAATATTTTATTTCCAGCTGGCCACAGTAGGCGGTCAAGTGATTAAAGGTATCAATGAATGTGCCGAAGAAAACCAGGACGACCTACAGAAAGCTGTTCAATGCGCAGCAAAACAGGTACTTACCTAAATTTATA
>JAOPUG010000004.1:23014719-23027142 GCA_027564375.1 Micropterix facetella | reverse complement strand
TATATATATACATACATATATCATATAATATCTATCCAACTTCAAAGAAATGTACATAGCAGATGAGATGTGCATCATTCTGGATGTCCATGGCCTCATCTGGTTGAAGTACTAATTTATTTTCTTTTAAAAAAATCTATGAATTGATCGTTGCGATCCTCAGCCGTGTGGTGGATTCTTCGATTGTTGGTGTTGTTCGACCGAGCAATCTTCGAAATGATCTTCATAATTTATCTGATTATTATCCACAAACAACAGCCAGTAAAATAAGTTCCTCGTCTGTTAGGATTTTTTACTACGCTACTCTAAAATTAATCCATTTTTAGGAAAAAAATAATAGATAAGTACAGAGTTCTAATAAGACAACTATACAGCGAGCACTAGCGAAATACTTTTGAGGACACGTCTCGACGCAGCCCGACGAAGAGATCGGTTACCTGCACGAATATTCAAACCCTATGAACCGCCAAAGGGTGGGGGGTGAGGGGGTTATCTGTGCGCCTAGCGGCGACCCCAGATCTCTCTACATGCACCCAGGGTGCCTCGTCACAACATAGGGTCCCTGCAGCTATATGTATCACTGTGATCCAATAGCGCTATTCGCTCAACTCTATCTCCGATTGTCAAATAAAAATGGCTGCCTAGCTGTCACTCGGAAAACTCGGTTGGAAAGTTGAATGTCCTGTAGTTTTTAGATAACTATGGCAAAAATTATAATTACAGTAGCGTCGAGATCATTATTTGTTCAATAAATAGGCTATTATTTATTTGGTTTGTTTTAGTGTTTTGTGACGTTTAATATATTGACATAGACAATTGTATTGAAAAATGGAAGGGGCTCCAGTGAAAAGGCCTTCATTTTACATAACGGAGTCCGTCGGCGATATGATTTTCCACAAATGTAAACAGTGTCCGTTCATGTCACTCAACAAGAAGGATATTGAAAATCATTGGCGAGATTTGCACGCTAAAGAAATAGATGTTTTCCCGATACGCTGCCCTGGCTGCAGCAAGTACTTCGAGACTGAGAACGTTATAAAATTACATTTGACGACACATCACAAGATGGAAGCCGGCGATGTGGACAAGCTTGTTGAGAATATTTTGAGGATTGAAAGAGATAAACAGTTGGAAGCGAGCGATAGTAGCGCCATTCCAGAAGTTATTGAGATCGCTCCGGATATCGTCGTCTGCTCGAGCCTACCTCAGAACAACATCACCGTGATCACAGAAGAGGAGCTTCAAAAGTTAGAGTATCATGAATTTGAAAAAATGTCGCAGGCAGACGTGAAGCACATCATAAAAGAAGCGAGTATCAACATTTTATACACCGATTCGAATCAAGCGCAAGGCGGTGATTCGATCGCGATGCCACCACCAGAGCAAGGCACGCCGAAATCAAACGAAAATCCAGACGAGAAGCACTGCACGTTCCCAAACTGCGATGTCAAGCTACATTCATCTGAAAAGATGTCGTTCCACGTAAAATGCCACCAAAACGGCAAGTTTTGCTGTCCCGAGTGCCAGCGCTTCTTCATCTACATTGAGCCATTCCACATACACCTCTGGAAGTTGCACAACATCGACATGGAGCTTTACTCGTGCCAGCACTGCCCATATAAAACTTTCAGCAAGAGTCGTCTTTTAAACTTGCACAATAAAACACACAAGAAAGAGCTGCCGTTCATTTGTCCCGAATGCTCAAAAGACTGCAAAACCTCAAGACAGCTGCAGAGTCATAAACTTACTCATCGAAAAGTGCAGAATCAATTTCCAAATGCGCACCCAAAGGAGAAGTTGTATCAATGTGATCAGTGCAGCTATTCAGTCGCGTCAACGAGCGCTATGAAACTGCATCAGAGGAGTCATAATGGTATTTTTAATTTATTCTTTTTAGAAAGAATGTGTTGAACTCAGCTTGCAATTGTTTCACCGAACCTATCCAGGCCCATTGGCAGTATAGAAGGGCATCAGACAAGGACGGTACTAGTGAGCTGCCGCTCTACAGTGCTCCAGCGCACGTTAAATTTTGGCTCGCTGCAAGCCCTAATCACCGAGTCTGTCTGCGATGACCAGGACGCGGAGAAGCACCAGTCCCGCCCTCGACCTCTCTCTCTACCTATCCATATTCTGTAAGATGCCTCTAGTTACGCTTTCGAAGCTCTCCACATATGAGCTCAGCACCGATCTTGGCAGGCCTAGATTTTTGAAGAGACTGTAGAGTGACTTCGCTGGTAGTCCTCTTGCTCAGACTTCCACGGCGAAGAGATCAATCTTGAATCCGTTTCTTGCTATCTGGTCTAAGTTCCAGTACTTGTTTACTTTGAATCTGTGGTCCTTCGGTATGTTACTATGCCGTGGAACTGTAATTTCAACAAGTATTACATGCTTTATCGTCTTGGAGTATATGAGTATGTCCGGTCTGTATCCTGTGGTACAAATTTCTGGAGGCATTTGGTAATGCTTTAATTATCTGTCCATCAACAATGGCCAATCCTTTGCTGCTCCTAGAATTAAGGAAGGGTTAGTCCTATTTTTGGGCTATTCATTTCTCTGCTATTTGGGAATAATAGCATCGGATCGAGCTTTGTTGGACCGATAAGCTAATTACCTGACTATCGGTAAATTTCTTGACTTCAGCCTTTGGGACGATGCTGCAGTTATGTCGTTGTAAATTGGCAAATGGGAATTCTACTATTTTTGTATCCACAGATTCAATAGTGTATTCCACGTAGGATGGTGAGCCACTCCAATAATGTAGACCCGATAGTGCTGGAGATCAAGTGCATCGTTTTATTTAGTCCAAACGGTCAAGGATGAGGTGCTCAAGTAATATGCAAATACTACCCAGGATGTTCCTGCCGGCTTCTGAATAAAGTTGTTTCTTTAGCAACCATATTTGTAAGGCATTGTTTAAAATCCAGGCTATGATCACGCACCGGTGCATCCATAATAACCGCAGATAAATGTGAATTACAAAACTACTCTCTTTGTCTGCGGACTGTACTGGTCAATGGATGTTCGTGTAGAGATTGAACTAGTATGGAACCCTATGGTAGTTAAAGTCTCAGGTTAGTATGTCAATTACTGCGAGCGAACCCGCCATCTCAGGATATTATAATGACATTGTCATCCTGAGATGAGCCACAATGACTTGAGGGGATGAAACAAACCACTGATCCAGTTCCGCCAAAGCCCAACAGAGGGCCTATGTCAAACAGCGAGGGCACCGACAAGCCAGCTTATTTACTATTTTCAGATGGATTTCTCCTTCCACTAGAATGGTCACAGTTCGAAGTCACTTAAATGAGTATGTGAGCATAATTTCGTGTGGACCTATACCGCCCTTTGCCTGCATTAACCACCAGGATTATGTGGCCAACGGGCCATTTCTAAGCATAAGTGACAACAGGCCACATCTACTATGATTTATGAATAAATATAACAAAATCGGATTTTACCGATTTTGTTATATTTATTCGTGAAGTTTGAAGCACCTAACGTTTCGGCGATGTTACAATTGTTGTGTAACTTCACACGGTAAAATCTATTTTGTTTTATGTATTTATAATTCTTCGTACGACCTATTAATAGTCTTCGATTTCATAGCTGGTCTTCAATTAATGCTCGGTACGACTCTTAAGATTAGACTTTTAGGATCGAATTTTTTAAGAAAAAAAATCGATCCTACGAGTCCAATCGTCAAGTATTTTTCAGGAGAGAAACCGTACATGTGCCCTGATTGCGACTTCAGAACAGGCGACCACAACTCCCTCCGACGCCACAAAAAGCGCCACACCCAGGAAAAGACGTACAAATGTCAGCATTGCACCTACAGTTGCATTCAAGCATCCACCTATAAAGGCCATATGAAGACCAAGCATCCGGGCGTCGCTGCGGACAATTACTACGCTTGTCCTTTCTGTAACTACAAATCAGTCAACCGGTACAACTACATAACGCACCTGAGGATTCACAACAACCAGGAGGGTGCGCCGTTGCTTGGTGAAATGACCATGTCGCGATTCTTGAACGGATGGGTACCGCCGGGCCAGGAGGAGATGCAGGACGACTGCGCCGCGGCCGATACGGAAACTACAAAAGCGCCGATTGAAATCGAAGATGAAAAGGACACAAATGGCAACTTTGAAATGCTGCAGAGCTACATATCTGGTCAGGAGGATAATAACTCTGATTGTGTGCTACTCGAAGGTAAGTTACTGTCCAATCTCATAAGCAACCATCCTTGAACTAGGTACTTATTCGTTTTTTTTTCTTTGTGGCACCGGTATCTGGAAATGCATTATGCCGTCCCAGGTATCCGGGCTTTGAAACGCTTGCAGTCGTCTGCAGATGCTACCCAGGTCGCGGTACTTTAATAATACTATTTTACCTTTGGAAATACTTTGACCACAGCGAATAACATATTAACATTCTCGAGTTTCTCATGCCGACGTTCTTCACAAATAAGAATAGTGTTCTTTATTTCTTTATTATTTAGGTGATTACAGGACAGTTACATTACACATAATGCATTTTAAATTATAAACCAAGGCTGTTAGGGCACAAAAAATTAGCATACAGTGAGCGGCCAAATTATTAGGTAACTCATATTTATGTCATTTGTAGTATAAATCATTTTATGAGCAAACAAACTGAATGTCATATGGTTGTTTTATTTGGTATTGCTGCTCGTATCATTACTTTCGTTTTTGATAATCGTTAATACTAGAAAACTGCATCATTTTTTACATAAAGTGATCAAGGGTGTAACCGGGCAAGGGGGCAGCTGCCCCTCCCCCCAGCAGCAGAGACGAGAATATTCTTTCATGCAACAAAAAATGCAAACTTAATTTCGTTAGCAAATAGCCTCAAAATTTCCTGAAGAACCCCGGAAATTACTCTTAAGGTAAGCCCGCATCTACGCGTTGCATCGCTGCGTGTCTACAGTCAAACCCGACTAGCGCGACAGGCAACTGCAAGTTACTGCACGAAAGAGGCAGCCAGCGCCAGACGCTCGCGTTGAATGTCGTGCGTTCTCTGCCTTCCTTAGCTGTCACAACTCAAAATGGACTGGACGACGAAGCTTTTCTCTTTGCTTTAGTTTGCAAAGAAGAAGAAAAACGTAAAAAAGAAGAGAAACATTAGAGAAAGAAAAGGCTATGGATTTATGAAAGTAATTTATCTGTGACATAGATGGTGAAAACAATACTCTATTCCCACGTGTAAAATGAGACAAAAAGCATTTTTGAATTATAAAAACTTACTTATTTGTTATAAAAATTACTTAAAAATAAAGATTGTTATAAAAAAATACGTATTTAAACATATTGCCTGCAGTGTTTAGAGGGGCTCATACCCTTCAACCCCACTGGGGTTTTTGTTTGATGCCTCAAATTCTGCTGTATATGTAGGGTTGACGGGCTCACGTGTGGTCCTCTGGCTATCTAAAGTCAGTCAGCACTAGTTGTCAGTAAAATCAGCCGTAGGCATCGGGGTTTCCATTCATTTGCTGGCTGTGCCTTGTTATTAGTCTTAATTGCAACATTCTCAAATGCTTTTATTTCATACGAATTGTTGGTTGGCACTAAGAACAACATATCGCCTACCACTGGCATGAACAGAACCAGTATTTTGGGCAAAATAACTTTCAATATTTAACCGAAATCATTGTCATACACCAGAAAACTCGGCGACATGTAGCGACGTCCACTCGGCGTGGCTACGCGGAGCATACTGAGTCACCGTTTGCAGATTGCTAAACTGCACAGCGGCGCAGCGCTGCACGTCGCGTCAAAGTATTCTCGGGTGACCAACTCTGTCGCGATGTGCAGCAGCTATGCTGCTCCGCTCAGGTGCGGTTTATTCCAGAGAAATCTATAGAAATAATATTTCCGCGATGTGCAGTGACGCGCAGCTACGCGAGGTGTAGGTGCAGGCTTACCTTCAGTGTAATCAAATTAATATTTCTTCCGTTAATAAATGTTTTTGTAACATGCATATTATTAGTTCCCCCCCCCCCCCCTCCCCCGAACAAAATCCTGGCTACGCCTTTGAAAGTGATGTTACATATTCATTGGTGGACGTTTGTTGAAAATTACCGCCGTAGAAAGGTTCTATAAAATATTTTTAATGGTTTTCCCCTAGTTTTTCTCATCGATAATAATTAAAATCTAGTAATATTTCTCTTTGAGTAATATTTCTCATTGTAATTTGAGGAAGCGTTTCAAGCCAAAATACTAATAGGTACTGTGCAAACCTAGCAAGTGTTAACCCACTGGAGTCCCAATGGATATTCATCAATTTACAATATTATTTTAACCCACATAAGCCTTTTGTCTCTCGTCAAACATCCCCTCCCATCCTTTTCCTTCGTCTGCGACTTAAATGTTATTTTTATTATTTTTTATTTAACATTTATGTATTATCTGCCTTATATAAGTAATTGTGTTCAATATGTTTATGTATATATTTAATTACTAAAGTATAAAAAAAATAAAAACTGTGAGCAACTGTCTCAACAACACTATGGTTGACTAAAAGATTGCCGTAGTGCGATTAGTCCGCCATTGTGCAAAACCGTAAATTTTGTTCAATAAAGAATTATAAAGAAAATCTATCCCCATAAGTTAAAATATCTAACCTCTTCAATATTGTAATAGTATAACCTCTTCAATATTGTAATAGTAATAACTAGAAAATATGCTGGGCATTTGGCAACACTGCCCTTCCATCAAACCGCCATGTCATCTTTCTTCTCCCTCAGCTTAATTTATATATGTTCTCCCGTTATCCTCATACATTACAATGCTCTCGTAGGTGGTGCGTCATTCTCTTTAAATGTTTCAATAAAGCCGCTGGCGCAATCCACACAGCTTTATGCACACAAAAAAAATGATTTGCCAAAAAAAGCAACCAGCTCTTTACCAGTGGTTCGATATTTATTCACACTTTGCTATTTGAGCTATTATAAGTGGCACCCAATGTGGTACTAAATAAATAGCTTCATTTGAATATGCAACCTATTGTCAGACTTATTGGTTTCAGGTTCTGAAGTTGCACAATGTGTCAACGGTATAACTCCAACCTTCTTTGCCGAAACTCAAATCTTACCACCCAACTCGACGACTGAAGTGCCACTAATATCTCTACCACCTCTAATAGCGATGAACGATCAGTCCGATAGCGAATCGTCGGGGAGCGTCACCTCCGTCCCCATCATGAACAACAAACCGACTTTACCGCCGTTCCAAAATCAGAGCCAAACGAAAAACATATCCGTAAAAAGCAACCTAATTTTGAAAGGGCCCGATGAAGTAAACGTTTTCCACTCGCAGCAGAAGATGGCGTTCAAGCGACTCGAAGACAACCAGCTCAACAATCGGATCAATATGGCCGTTCCGACGTCGACGGAATATTTGAATCTGAGCTCGTTGTATGCTTCGGAGCAGGCGGATATGAACAACGTTTTAGTGTTCCCGAACGACGGAGTTTCCGGCGCCAACAAAACACAGAGCGCGCCCATCATAAAACACACATCCAATCAGCAGAACATCAAGATGGAAACGAATCAGTCGTTGCCGTATATGAATTATTTGAACAGCACCGACGAAGTGCGGCTGGTGTCGACAGAAGAGCTGCTGACGGATTACGGTAAAGCGACACGCCGCCTCGACATGTCGAAAGCGGAAATGATCAAAAACGAACACATGGCGGAAATGTTCGCTAACAATGTGAATCTTAGCAATTTAAATATGGTGAACTGTTTGCAGACGATGGATTCGTCCATGCTAGAGAATTTCAACTTAAATTATCCGCACAGCGGGAATATGGATTACATGGTGTTGCCGGGGTCATCCGATTTGCAACCGGACGTCATCGAAATCGACGACACCTCAAACGACATGAAACTTTTGCCAAACATAAACTTAGCTCTTTCGATGGACTACATAAATAGCGTCTGCGACATGAATCTCCCGGGGAATTT
This sequence comes from Micropterix facetella, assembly GCA_027564375.1. Lineage (NCBI taxonomy): Eukaryota > Metazoa > Arthropoda > Insecta > Lepidoptera > Micropterigidae > Micropterix > Micropterix facetella. The sequence goes on along the minus strand of JAOPUG010000004.1, from coordinate 23,019,155 downwards.
CATACAATCAATCGAAAATAGTGATTCACAAATCGTGCAAATAAAAGAGAAGCCTAGAATTATATCAGAAGTGTTCATATCGAGCGATAAATCAAAACCATTTAATTTTGGTAATCTTGTGGCGCAGAACGTGACTGCTGATCAACCGGTTAATTTTATGCACGGCGTTAATGATCCGATGATGAATTCGAGCGTTCGGCCGGCCGGGTCGAAACTCAGCGTTAAGAATATTGAAACAATGATAAATATCGGCCATTCTCGTGATTAATAATAATAGTTTGGAATCTTGGAAAAATGTTTCACGTTTTTTACAAGCACTCTAGGGGCCCATAGTCGCAGATTGGAACACTGAAGTAGACGCGGTTTAAATACTCCCTATTTCACAAGAGTTATTGCAATAAATAGAGTTCACAACCTTGACAGAAGATCATTGAGCTCCGTTTCTTATGAAGAGGGGTGATACCCAATTCCGTGCATATTTCCAGTGTTTTTGCAATTCAAGTATTTTACAAAAAGTAATCAAAATACTTTTATGAAGGTTTATATTGAATCTCTATAAAATTATCTATGTCTTGAATGGAATAAAATATTAAAAATTGCACTATTTCATTCCGATTTAAGTATTTGTAATTTCATTGAAATTTGTGTAAAAGGATGAAATTTTATATAAAACTGATTTTGACAAAATTATTACATTGGAGACATAGATATTTAGTAGTAAAAATTATTAAAAGGTATTTTTTATTCTGCACTAGTAGATTTCAGAGAAATTGTGGAAACGCAGTTGACTTGAGTCCCCTTAAAAAAGCTTTTCAAGCATTGGACGAAGAAGTACGATGATTGACAGAGGAAAATGACGTCAAATACTCGACACTCCAAAATAATCATTAAGATTCATACATAATTTATTTATTGTAATTATATTAATCCATATTACATGTATAGATACAATAAAGTGATAACTAATTTGATTATGATGAGGCCTGTAAATTCATTATCCAACCTCAAACTCCATAAACAATCTTAGACATAAGGTGCTTTTATTAGTCTCCCATATTCCAGTCGCTGATGTATAAAATATATACTCGTACTCAGCATTAAATATGAATTTCAGCAAGCACCCAATGTCCTTTTTCAATGAGAAAACGAGACAACGTTGCTCTGGCGAATGCGACAGCACTAACAGAATAGCACAGAATCATTACAGATACAATATGTAATAATGTTACAACTCCAACTGCTTGCTAAAAATATTCTTACAATTTGTTAGCACACATGAAAACTTAATAAGACTGAATTGCCGACTCACTAGGTGCGTTTTGCGAAGAAGCCAGCTGGCCTCTCCCGCGGCATAGCCACCGATGCCAGGTCTTTATATTTGTACTCAGTGATTCCAGCAATTAATTTCTGTCTGACTACTTGTCTACACTCGATCGTAAACCGCGATAAAATCTCTGCTTTTCCGCACCTCGCTAAACGTCGCTAGTTTCCACTGCGGCTCTAGCATTGCCCTATCGAAAGGCGCGGGAGAGGTGTGCGTCCCCCTCCCTTTTCCCGGTCCAATTATCACGACTGTATCCCCTTTGAAGTATTTTAGATACTCGTTAAAGGCGCTCTCATTGTTGAAATAGCAAAATAGCAATACTGCATTGTCCGTCGTAAGAATTTGCCGAGTTATTAAATCACTGTTCAAATCTAACGACGCAAAATGAAGAGGAATGAACGACTTAGCGTATTTTGAACCCCACCAAGCTCCGTCAACTTCGATTCCGATCACTGGAAATCCTGCAACGTGGAAAGAAATCAAATGAAATAAGTATTTTTTTATTTCTAAATAGGTACTTTGTTCAGAAAGTATTGAACCATTTTTATCTGTTAAACAAATGAAGTGAGGAAAGCGTGGTTCGGTGCGTGGAGATGTGTAAGAGACATGCGCATGCGTGATGTTATTCACTCCTGCTGAAAGCATCAGTCGCTGGCAATCAGACGATGAGTGAAGAAGTGTAGTGAGCGTCTGTCGAGTTGTTAAGGATGGAAGAATATTACAAATTTTACCAGAAACTTGGTAATACCCAGGTGGAAAACATTCTCACAATCGAATAAGCTTTCAGGGACGACACTAAGCATAATAATAAACGAGATGTTACAACCACTACAAACATGGCCGCATATCAGCGAACCATATCCCGGCAATCTCAAAAATCCAAAATGACAATTTTACTGACCAAGTGTGAACTTTGGTCATGCAGGATCCTGCATTTCAGTAGTTCATTAGGCTCCCAACTTCCTAGACATGGGTCTGCGATTTTTGGCTAATCCGCTAAGTTGAGAATGCCACTAAAAAGGACATTCAAACCAAGAGGAAATGTTATATGTCCCAGTTGAACACTTACAGAAGCTTTCCACTATGGCGAAACAGCTGGACGCAGTTTGTGAATTATTAAAGGAATTGCCTTGTAGGAGATTAGTTAATTTATTTTATACGAATCGTTCATTAATTACGTGAGCTCAAAATGGGGGGAAGGTGTCAGGCAAAATCTCATGACATCACATTTAAGGAGAGGAGGAGGTCAATGAAAATCTCAAGTCAACTTTTTAATTCAGAGAATATACATTATTATTACCTGCTTTGCTCTTTTATACTTAAATACACAACTAAGAAATGTTATTTTTGATAATTCTTTTATTTTATAAAAAAACTATAAATAATACGAAAAACATTTAATATATTCACACAAATATACTATGTGTACTTTTATTAGGTACATATTTAGTAGTATTACTCAAAATACATGAACTTATCAAATGAATTTAATAATTTAAAAATAATGGGGTAAATCTCACGTGAAGGGGACAGAGGTCCCACTAAATCTCATCAAGGAGGAGGGAAGGGTTCAATTAAAAAAAAACACCACATAATTAATGGACGTCCCCTGAGTATTTTTGCTGACCAAAGGTTGGATACTTTTGGGTATATAATATATTAAAATACCTATTGAGCACTCGAAGATCCACTCTAATAGTCCGCTACCACAACCGACACTGATTATAGAGTGAATATTTCTCTTGACAAATATTTCTTTCAGCCACAGTAAATTCTCTTCACTTGGAAACACCCACAGAAGCGAGTTATTATTCGGATAATCATAGTAATCGTTAACTATGCTCCGCCACTCGCCATTTTTGCACAACGAAGAAATACAGTTGATCAGTTCGGTATCCATCATAACACGCTTTCAGGCTTCCAACAAAAAAAAATATCAATATGATAATAACAAAAATTATATAATTTTTTTTTCTTGAACTTTTACAGGGTCGAATTGTTGTATATTCATATTAAATTATCATTTGTCTCTTAAATTTCACACGGTTTGATGATGGTATAGGGGATAACTGATCACATGGATACCTGCACTTAGCCGTACTTTTAGGGTCATTATGGCTTACCCCCACCTATATATCTATGGAACACCAGTCAAATCCACGATGGACGTGTAGGCCCTATACGTCAGCTATAGCAGCCTCATATGGGCTCATTGTGTTCTATCTTATTACAGCCAAAGCCGGGGCATGTACATATTACAGGCTCACCTGACTATTTTTTATTCCAACCATCCCTAGGTATGTACTTCAGTCGGCAGTGCCCAACGAGCAGGCCCACTGTCTTCCTCAATGTAACCCTAGAATGGGGTGTGGGTTCCCTAATGGCCCTATTTGCTTGCCGCATGTTTGTTCCTCTCCACCTTTGCTTTATCCACTCATTGGTTCGGTTAGGCAAGGCGGTATTTGTGTACCCCTCCGCTAGTGGCAAGTAATTTCATATGGAATTATTTTTTTAATCAAGAAAATTTGTTAATTTGGACACCACTGTTGCTTGGACATTTTTGAAATCCCAGAATTACACACTTCATAATTTTCTGGAGCATTTGGATATCCGAGGCCAACTTTTAAAATGGATTGAGGCAGAAAAATGTGTAGAAAAATTGACGACTAACTGTCAAATAAAAATAACAGAAACAATGGTGTACCACAGGGCTCTGTCCTTTGACCACTTCTGTTTATTTTGTACCTCACCAATCTATGCTTGTATCGTGTTCCAGTTATTTTGCCGACAACCCTGACACATCGAGATCTGAACAGGATCAGTGTATGGGCCAAGAAATGCTTCCCCAGCCTAAATACCAAGAAATATGTTGTGCTGCATATTGGTACTACTAACCCTAAAACTCCATACTGGCTGAACGGTGCACAGTTGACACTTGTATCGAATATCTAGCAGTAACAATTTTCTTCGACTTAAAATCGCTGCTCATATCTCAAGTGTAAAAAAAAGTAACTCATGATACGTGATAACAAATAATTTGATAATATAGTCATCTTTGCACTGCAAATATACAAGACTTGTATGCGGCCTCTGTTGGAATATGTATTCTAAA
>JAOPUG010000004.1:22924968-22940514 GCA_027564375.1 Micropterix facetella | reverse complement strand
TTCAAAGAATAATATAAATATTTCTGTTCTATCTATGTTTACTTTATAAAAAAACAACATAAACTAACCCTTGTGGCGCAAGGCTGTGAAAAAAACCCGCCGCACTTAAGGAATAATTTTTTTTCCGCGAGCCCCGCTACTGAAAGGTTAATGATCGGTCGCTGATCGGAAAATAGTTTAAAAGGGTGGTTTAAGCAGAAAAACGTGTCGCACAACTGCATTCTTTCCATCCGATACAACAAATTTGTTGATTTTTGAAAAAATACAGGGGAAAAAATCCTTTTCAATGATGTCAATAACTAAATTTTGCCCAAAAATAGAGTTAACAGTTTACATATTAAGCCGACGAAAGCTTATTAAATGGCAATAGACAGACAGGATACCTCTCATGCATGCTGAGAAATATAACTGTCAGTAGAAACACGAGATGTGAGATCGGCGATAGATACTTGAAAGAAGGGTAGTATTCTAAAATGCTGTTTTATTTAGGTACTGACAAAGGAGAAGCGCAGGAAACGAAGGGCATCCTCTGGTGTTGAAAATGCCGAGTCCGGTGATGAGGCATCGCGACCGAGGGCCAAGAAGAAGAGGAAAGTGGTAAGTTATCAATATCGTATGTATGTTAAACTGTCGGTCGCGTGATAACAAACATGCCTGTTAGATAAGAGCGCAGCCGGATTGGGAAACCCACTCCCCTGGCCGAAGACCTCCGCTTCCTGCTCTGAAATGTCGCTGACCACTCTTGGTTCCTTTAGCTGGAGCAGCACATGCTCTGGGCCATCATGCATTGTCGAGAGCACAACAGCCCCACCATTTAGTTGCCCGAGTAGTACCAGGCAAGTCCTTTGCCAAGATTATTAAGACCGCAGGTGAAGCCAACTGCCACTTCTTTGGGATAGAGAGTGACGCTTCCATCCAATTGCATACGAGCACTTCTAACATTTTACCCAGTATTGGGGGGAAAAAAAAAGGCCTGTACGCCTTTAGATCTGAGCTAGGTTTGTTATTTCCCGACAAATAGGCTAGGGTAGTGTCCCGACAAATAAGACAGTTATTTTTTATAAGTGAGCCATAAGTTGGCGAATGTCTGGGCGGCTATGTGCGCTCGGAGATACAAATATTTAAAATAAATAATTAAATTCAAATTTACTGAAACGGTATTGACTCTATAAAAACGGTGGCTCGCAGTAGTACTTGCCTTAAATCGATTTCAAGCAGACTTGACTACTGGCCCGCAGTGACGAAACATGCCATCGCACTCACTCAAGTGGCAGAGTGGTGACCAAATTTCGATCAGGCATGGATAACACCTATGGTACATGATCGTTATCATACTACGATTTGTGGTAACCCATAGGGCTTGTGGCATCACTCGCTTTGATTTCAATTTCGTTATAAAAGTAGCTATCTGTATACTGTGCCTACGGTCTTCCCACGTAATGTGTATTATTCTTCGATGAACCCTATATGGATGTTGGATACCTCTAATATTATCCCAAAAGCTGCAGTAGCAGCCTTGCTTATGTTGCAGGTTTTGTTGGCGCAGCAGATCTTAAGTTAGGGACTATGCCTCACCCCCAGTTTGTTGTGGCTATAACTCTCTCGACAAGCTGCTGATCAGGGCACAGTAACATGTCATGCTGAAATCCTAGTAGAACAATCATTGGTCCTGTGTCCCGAGATGGCACATTGTCCACACATGATTTCCCCTTTCCTGGCAGCCTTTTTAAATGTGGCCAAACAAATGTCATTTAAAGTATCGGACAACGCCGATATAGTCTCCTGCCATACCCTTCTTTTAGCTAGGCTGTGTGGACTGCTGGCTTTACAATCCATACGGTTTGACAAACATCCCCGTCCCTATATCGAACGTAAAAGTATGCCGCGTGGAGGCTACAACCAGCTCCTTTGAGATTCCACCGCACGAAGGCCAGCCTCTTGTGGCCTCAGTCGTGGAGCCGCCGCAATTACATTATCGAGTCCAACTTTGTGGAATCTCTAATACAGGGGATATTATGGGGACTTTAGGATGTCCCCATATGCCTTCTAAACTGCAGCCTCCACTGCACTTAATTCATCTACTATCTCGAAAGCCAGCTGCGCTCTACCTCGGACAGCAGCAAAATGGTAGGAGAGGTCTGAGCGGGCTTGTTAAGAAATCTGATCACCTGACCTTCGCTGAAAGCCTGGCTATTTTATCGCTGTTTAGTCTACCATTCTTCTCGGTGCATAAGCCCTCAATGATCGTTAGAGCTTTTTAAATATTCAACATCAGAGTTCAATCGTCGTTATTGAGCCTGTCCTCACCTGGTTTTTCACACGATTGCTCGCCTGCTGATGTTTAGGTCGTCGCTATCGCCATTACTATCCTAAGAGAGACCTCCAATCCTTAAGTAGTGTCTTCCATGGCTTATGCTTTGACGTTCGTTTGCTGATGACTAAGACTACAACCTTACGATTTACAGAAATTGATGGTGAGATCGCCGTCGGCGTTGATTTCTGCGCCGCAATTCTACTTGCTATTGTTTTAACAGCACCTGGTAATGCTGTTATCGCGCGCATCCTCGTCGACGGTGTCGGTATTGTTTTGGATGGCGTAAGTGCCACTGCCACCACTGCTACCGTATGTATCTGTACGCCCGCACCGGCCAACTTTGCTTGGGCAGCGGTCGCTACATGTACTGGGTTAATCGACGGCGGTGACCACTGGATAAAAGAGAAGGATTGCTATCCCTGTCTGCCGTTGCCCGCCATTCCTAGAAGAATGGGGCGTCGCATACACAGGAAATAAAATATAAACCGCAGTCGCTTTTCTCATATAAAAACTTTTTGAATTTGCGATAAAGTTCCCGTAGACTTATTAGCTGTAATTTTGGCACGGGAAACACTGATAAGGTTCAGTCATTGTAGGACGAAAAGGCCTCAATGGAGAGGGACCGTATGTTCTCCCATAACACGGAACATTGCCTGTGATCCATCTAGTGGGCTTGTCCCTCCGGTGTGTCTCGTAGTACATTCGTCATCCCGAGCGATTAAAGTAATGTCGCTGTTCGTCTTGACAAATACTATTATTTTCTTCTAATTGAGCTAGGCCCCTGCCTGACCACTGAACACTCGACCAGCTTGGCGAATGTAAATTTCGGGTCTGTCATCTGGCGCATGTGCCACACGTGCGTGTGTTATCCCAAGCACTTTGTCTCGTTGGACGGACAAGAGATTGCAAATTGCCTTTAAACGCATATAGTTATATACAGCTCATATAATTATATTGTATTTCGACTTGAATTAAAGATATTCATTTAATTAATGGTAAATCGAGGTGTACCAATCTTTGCCTGCATCACACTTCTCACTCGTCGACCTATACAAGCACCCTACAAAAAATTACTTCAGTAAGTTTAGTGGGGGGAAATCCATATAACCCTACACGCCATATTGCAAATTAAACTGTTTCGTTTCTAAGCTTGCTTTAGCTTCTTAAGTCATCGATTAGCTGAGTGAAACATTTATAATTAACGTATTCTTTTCAAAGGCAAAGGAGGGCGGAGCGGACCCTTACGACTTCACATCAGAAGAAGAGGATGATGACGATGATTCGCAGCATTCTACCAGGGTGACTCGTGGCACAGCAAGCCAGTCCGATCAACAGGTTCCGGATACTCAGGCATCTCGAGAAGTCGGATCCATCACGAAAGAACGGTTCGTTTACAACATTAAACAGCATCTAACTTACCATTATCTTCCAATGCCAACATCAGCATCAAGAATTCCACTTTCTCTGATATGGTTCGGAATCGCCTATTGTTTTCGTTGTTAGTTTGGTGAAATTCGAATACAATCACAGGGTTAGAGCACTTGTTAACGACACAATTTTTCACAAGTAATAATTATAATAAAGCCTTTTTGGTATAATAAAGTCCGTAGTATTACATAGGATTTTTTACGTAGTCTGATATAGTCTGATGCATGCTGTGTATTTGTCGTATGTCTGAAGACTTTCCATGGTCCGATCTTAACCAAAGTTGATATGCAGCCTCCTTGGGTGACCCTAAGCATCAGCAGTTGGCAGCAAATTCGATTCGAGTCCCCCAGGTACTGCTGCAGGTGCATCCTGGTTTACTCGGCCTGGAGAAAGATCTGACCAATAGGTAGAACAGGCGTGGCATATATGGGTATTTTCGGAATCTAATGACGAGAGAAACTTGTGATAGGTTTTAAGCCATTTTGGATGTCTGGATTACTAATCACGAGATGGGCCATAGTTGCCGATGTATATCGCTACTTTTCCTGTTAAGTATTTTTCTCACAGTAACATAAAGTTTTATATTGTTTCATAAACATAACATACAAGTTTAGCCCGTGCCCGCAGATCAATTCCACTTGATAAAACATTTTGATTTACAACCCCATCTACCGGCATAGCTGATAACTAACTGGTAACGGGGCCGCTTTTAGCAGAAAACCGAACCTGGTTTGAAATTACGGTTGGCCGTTACTTGGCGGGGTCGAGGGTGCTCGCCTAGCAGGGAAATTATAATTCACTCCAGAGTCTATGTTTCAAATTTCAAATCAATCGGTTAAGCCGTTTAACCTGGAAGTCGGTGAACACAAAGATAACGAATCCCACAACTATATATACATATATATAAAGCAGTAGAATTATATTTTTTTAAGAACTCAATTTATTGTTAGATCCACTCCTGGGTATAGACCTCCTTTAGACTCCCATCTTACTGTCTCTCGCTCTTCTTTACCAAGTCATACCGGCTACTCCGCTTATTGCATCTTCCTTGCTTTGACTGGCTTCCTCTCGATCGTTTGCCATCTCTCAAGTGCTAATCCTATACTGCTTTCGACTATCGGTCGTCCACTCTCCTCGCTTTATGTCCTGCTAATTTCCATTTCATTTTGGCCACATGTCTGGCCTAGTCCTTCACTTTTGTCTTTGCCCTGATCTCAGTGCTTATTTTTCTTTGGAATGTGTTGAAACCAGGGATTTTGCGCTCCATGGCTCTTTCAAGGATTTTGCCACACTCACGTACGACTGATCAGCTGTGTACGCGTGGATGATAGTCTGAATAGGCCACTACGAGAGCTTGTAACAGGATCTATGTAATTTGGCTAGTAAAATATTGTTTAACTCCCCATCCTTATTTCGGTTAAATGGCTTTGTTGATCAATCCATTTCATTTCTTGCGTTTTTCTTAATTATCTTTTATTTTACTAAAGACATTTTTCCATAACCAAAAACAACAGATTTTCTCAACAGCATGGTACAGGTAATACAAGCCCTACCCGCCAATCGAGGGATATCACACAAAAAAGTTGATAGATTATTGATCACTCAGCTCTTGTCCATAAAAAAATCGAAAAATTACTCATAATAATATTTTTTCTACTATTTTTCGAGGCATTGATATTCAGGAGTCCATTCCTAGGCCACTGATTCTCATACTGGGGCCACACTAACGGCAAACGCCCTTGATTATCGCATTAGAGCAGGACTGCGACAGTCGTCATGCATGGACGAGACTGTCACCGTCCCGCTCTAATGCGATAATCAAAGGCGTTTGCCGTTAGTGTGGCCCCAGCATCAGGGGTAGTAACCACCCAAACTTAATAAAATGGACCATAGTTCACACCTTTAGTGCCATATTTGGATGAAAATATGGCACTAAAGGTGTGAACTATGCAATCAAGACAGGAGTGGAGGGAGGGGAGCGGTGAGAGTGGCCCTTAACATGAGAGGCTACGGACCCTACGACTCACAACATTGGAGGTACGCAGTAAGCGACGGGACTTGATTGAGACCCACAAGTTACTTTCAGGATGCTACAGCTGTACTGGTATTGAATGAATGTATACATTGAACAAGAACTCACATCCCCGAGGGAGACTTGAAGCTTGTCGCAGACAAGTTTCTTTATGAATCCATGAAAATATTTTCTTTCTAATAGAGTTGTGGATGATTGGAACAAATGCAGTGTTGTGTGTACAAAAAGTATGTACATTATTTTTAAAAACAGTCTGGAAAGTTTCATCAAATGTGAAAAGACTGACTAAAACAAAATAATCAGATACGGTCACATCAGCTTTTGCTGCTTGACCGTGTATTATTATTATTATTATTATTATTAATAATAATAATAATAATAATAATAATAATATACGTACCACCCACCGCTTCTGGTAGTTCGCCATGTCATGAACAGGTTTGCTTGATTTCAGTCCAGGGCTAACGATATTGCCGTGGCATGCAAATATTGTCTTGGTAACAAGGGTTCTTACCGTGCATCTGTTAGCTTATATTTGAGCATATTTATGTTAATATTTTATGCATTTAACTTAACATATACATTTTTAGGTGCTTCGAATCTTTTATCATGCTATTTTCTTTTTTCAGACTGACCAAATTCAAAACTTTAGTCCAGCAACTTTTCCGTGAAGAGCGAGCTCACTCTTTGCCCCTACGGCGTCTTATGGATTATATCAACGAGCAGCATTCACATGACACTTTTGGAAAATCCGAAGTTATGGCCGCCCTTGAAAGAATGACCAAAGACAACCAAGTCATGATGGCGGACGATATTGTATTTTTAATCTGATTTATGTTTTTATATTTATGTTAATATATATACAGTATGTAAACTCCCAACAAAACCATTTTTCCCTTAAGTCACTAATTGCGAAGATTATTCGACCTAGGACATCTATGTTCTTCCATCGCCTAAGCGGTGGTACATTTAAGACAGCTGCCTTGCCGCTGCGAGCTTATACCTCACCACTCCCTCTCACATTAAAGCTATATGACTTAAAATGCAGAAATCTCTGTTTCTGTCTTTTTTTCTAGAAATGAATTGTTCTTTTGATGGCATTACCAGCCTATGCTGCCCTTAGCTGTCGGTGATGTAAGAGATTGACCATAAAAGCTGGCTTTTCCATATTCTCTCAGTTCACTGTGAATTTCCTCTTGTGAATGTCGGGGTTTTTACTGTATAAAGTTTGAATAATTAAGGATAATTTGCTACTTTTCTAAGGATCATAATATGGGGCTTTGGAAAAATAAATCTGGATATTGCCAAGTACTTATGTAAAATTAAAAGCATTATTTCAGATTATTATTATTCTCATATTTTGTTATATTATTATAACCCTTAAATTTCATTAAAGTCCAAAACACAATCTATCGTTTTTTACTCTTGAACTTTTTCCCCGCCGTCTTCCCTTTCCCGCCTTTGCTGCCCTTGAAAGATTTTCCTTTCTGCTGCGTTTTAAACGTCTTGTTTTTCCCCAATGTCTTCCCGCCCTTTTTGGAGGTGAAATTTCTATCTTCGTTGTTTCCGCTCTCTTCGTTATTCCTGGCTTTCCAGCCGTAGATCGGATTTCCGCCCCTGCCTTGGATCTTTTTATTGTTGCCGGGTTGTCGGTCCCTGTTGAACCTTCCGCCGACAGTTAATTTTTTCTTCGGCGTTACGGACTTGTTCATACGGTCCTTAACTTTCTTATCAAGGCGGAGTTTTTTCGCAGGTGTACCTTGTCCGCTGTTTGATTTGCGTTTCGATGCAAACAGATCTGTAAATAATGATAGTATTATGAAAATATCTTTCAAAGGTCAGAATGTTTCGGGTGAGGAAGTGATAAGCAGATACAAACGGAGCTGCCATGGAATTCACCGACTGGAGTCGGGCCTATCATGTTACTATTGTTACACTTCTAGGAGGTGAGTGGTGAACTCCGGACTAACGACCGGCTGTGTGAAATGATACTTCTTCTTACTGAATCGACCTCCAGAATCCAATCCGAAGCTATCTTAATTATTGAGAAAGGCTTTGTAATGGGATGTTTTTTGCCTTTACGAGCCATCCCGCACAAACTGTATTGGTGGCTTGGAGGGTACTGTCAGACCCTTGTCGGCACAAGCCACTGAGAAGCTAATTACCTCGTAAATAACAGCAAGGACTTTGTCATGGCGGTAAGTATATCGTTCGTGATCTAAGGCCCCCTTGCAGCCAGCTAAATTATGTCTAGCTACGCAAGGGGTATTGCTACAAAGGAAACTATCCTCTTAATAGCTGAGGGAGGTTACTGAAATTTTAAATAAAATTGCAGCATCTCTGGTGTCCACCTTCCAGTGCATTGGAGGAGGAATGCAAAAATCCCCAATTCTCGTCCAGTTATTCTGGCATTGAAGGCCAACAGCATGATCCATACTGTTACTGTCGTAATCAACTCACAAAGACTTCTTTAGGTCCACATCGTTCATGGTTGTACTGCTATACCCCAGACCAGTGCCATTCTGGCTGATTCCAGCAAGAAACTTTTTGTGGAAGTTTACGTGGGCATGCTTGTATCATTTAATCATTTAATTCACTACGGTCACTTACTTCGTTATTGTCAGATCCTTAGATTTGGACAGAATTGAAGTTTTGGTTATTCTGGATTCAGCAGAGGGCAGTTTTAGAATTAGCCCAAAGTGGGGTTTGGACCTGAAGAGAGTTGAGCGATCAGCCGGTTTGGCTAAGGACAACATACCATGCAGACAGCTAAGGACATGGAGGTAGCTTTCAATGCGTAAAAACTTCAGCTCATTAAGAACCCACTAAACATCTTGATCAAAATAAAAGGTATGTACAAATGTTATATGAATAGTTAAATAAATCTAAAGTTTTATTATTCTTCTATATCTTACGCTATAATCTCCCGTATATGCAGAGAAATATCCATATTTTTTTTTCTGATTCCCATTGTATAAAATAACATCCCAATGTCAATCTGTAAGTCAATAATTTGACAAAATTGCTCTAGAGGGTTTAGAAATATTCAAAATCATTTTTCAGAAAAATGTGGCAAAAAATAGAAATCCACAAGCAAAACAACGAAGTGTTTTTGGCCCATCCGTAGTATTACTCAGGGTGGGCCATATGTCTGATGCATGCTGTGCGTTAGTTTGTCCGTATGTCCGAAGACTTCCCGTAGTCCAATCTTAACCAAATTTCGTATGCAGCCTCCCTGGGTGACCCTAAGCACCACCAGGTAGCAGCAAATTCGGTTCGAGTCCCGCAGGTCCTGCTGCAGGTGCATCCTGGTTTACTTGGTCTGGAAGAGTACCTGACCAATAGGTAGAGCAAGCATAGCGTATATGGGTATTTTTAGAATTGCAATGACAAACTTGTTGGAATAGGTTTTAAGCTACTTTGGATAAATCAATAATTACCAATCAGGGGTTACCAACAGGTGGACCAGTTAAAGTTGCCGATGTATATTGCTACTTTTCTTGTTTTTTTTCGTCAAATTTTAGTAAGAAAACCAGTGAACTTCGAAATACTTCCAATTTGTTAAACTTTTTTCAACTCTCTGACTCTGAGATTAATGAAATATTTTTAATTTTATATTTCTACAGCTTTTGTTATGATCCTTAAAAGATAAGCTTTTTTGAGCATTTTTACTGAATTTCATCCGTGGATTTCTGTCTGCATGGAACATATTGTCTAAAGTCTGTATATCAGTACCTTGGTTCTTTAACTTCTATCCATAAATAATTATAGCGGAATCATTTATAAGAATGCTAATATCACTCTAAGGAAAAAAAATATTTTACCTATCACTGAACCTTAACAAGATCGTAAGCTTTACTAGGGCTGTAATTTAAAGGACAACTGGGATATGAGCAAGGAGATAAAAACTCCATTAAAAAGCTAGAGTTTTTTTCTTTAGGTTAAAAAAGATGTTATGCTGCCACTAATTTTTGGGAAAACTCGAGTTCTTTGAGATGCAGGTCTGCCTATAAAGGTCAAAATACACTAGAACAGCGTGGTGCAGTGTAGCGGCGGATCACGATAAATATTATTTCATTTGATTCATATCACCTAAACCGCACTTAGCGGTGCGAGTTGTGTCCCGGAGAATATTTTGCGGAGCAGCGACCCGTTGCGTTGAACCGCTCTACGGAAACATGTATCATGCAGTTCAATATGAGGCTTTATAATTTGGAACAATTCGTATAACTTCTCTTTTGCACCCTGAAATAAGTGTGAAATCGAACAGGGTCTTTTAAGTCGTAGAAAATGTGTGGTATTCTCCCTCTTCATAGCAAGACTTTGGAATATTGTGGACCCATCTTAGAATGCTTTTTATTTCTTTCAATTTTTTCTGCGTCTTCACACATTTCTTTAATTAATTCGTTCATCTCAATAGCCAGATAACCTGCCTAGCCTAGCCAGCACGGCTTAATAATAAAAAATTAAGCCGTGCTGCTGCAGTCTGGTCCATTTTGGTAGTGCCGTACCGCTCTAGTGCGATTTGACTATTAGCCTGCTGGAGGATACTGCCTATGAGCCTGCTATGTAAAGCGAGAGAGGTTTCTGTTTTACCGACAACTTTTTATTTTGGCATAAACATTGCAAATATTTAATAGAAACGATGGAGTTTTTTATGCCATACAAGATTGCAATCATAAAAATATGATAGCGAATAATAATTATTATCGGTGGTGGCCTCACTGCCGATAATAATATTAGGAATTTGATATCCTGCATTTAGACGACATCTCGATGCAGCCATGACAGACATGCAGATGTCCTGCTGCAGTTAGTGCTTTTTTTGTGAGCGGAGAAGGGTCCTATTGAAAATTGTTAGTGTTGCTGTGGTAATCATATGATTATATCATATTTATTTTATCCATCGCAGGAGGAACCGCATGAGTATTTCTTCAATTTCCTGTGATCTCTATCTAGTGTCTTTGCAAATGCCCTTTCCATATAAAAGCATGATTGCAATCTCCAATTGTAATTTTCAATTTCCCATGGACAACATTAAAGTGTCGAGTTAAATTAACAACACTCCAGGCAAACATTTAATTTGACACGTCCAACGCTAGATTTGCTAATGCCAATATAACTGCTTCTAGATGGTTCACCTGCGGTGCTGGCTTTCTGCCTCTAGTAATATATAAAACATGTTGTGTACCTTGATCAGGAGCTTTTCCAACTTCTTTTTTATAATATTCAGCGTCATCATCACTATCATCGGCCTGCATTAACGATTCCGCTGCCGCTAATTCCATCAATCTTCAAAGAAAGAGAGAAAATAAATTAAATCAACGAAGAGTAGTTAATGTAACGTCCGAACATGAAGACATAGATAAAAGAAATAGATGAAAAAAAAAAACAATGTAGGATTAGACACAATGCTAATATAAATTGAATAGAAATATATTACACTATATTAGATAAAGTGTTGCTATTGCGACATTAGCGCAGACATCATCTTTAATCAACGTTTTTCGATTCGCTGCCGATAATGGCAGAATATGGAATAGGAACGATGAATTTTAAAACTTGACATTTCTCAACAAGGTCCCACGAAATCTTACATGAGTAAAACCGCAGGAAAAACTAGCAAAATATAGATTTGTAACATAAATGAATAAATAACAAACGAGAAACTTTATAATCAAATCGATTTATCAATGATTTCCTAAATAGGTGATGGACATCACTAGTTGATTACCAAGCTGATGTGCATAGGTAATATTTGTACGGTGAAGCCGCTGCGAAGATAAGCAGGTGTATGTGAGTCCGGTGACAAATGACGAGGACATTGTGCCAATGACAATCGAACAAAAATATTTTTTACCTATTCCAATTGACAATGTAGCACTCTATACTCAACATTTTTATGATGTAAATTTGCCAATGTTTGTGTCTAAACATTATGATTATTTAGTGTGTTTACATCAAACAATACCTAGGTTGAAATTATGAAGGAATTTAATTTTATAACCACTATATGAACACATGCATAACCACTTTTTTGTCATTTTGATATCAAATTAGACTTTAGTTTCTGATAGTTCTGCTCGGCTGCACTTCCGACAGGCAGGCGAGGAGGCGTTTTTAAAATTGAGCTTTTAAATTTGATTAAAAGTAAAATGCGTCATATTTCATAGTTTTAGTTGTTTGTGTAAATATTTGCGTAAATAGTTTGTCGAGGTTTGGAATAGCACCCCCTGTAGTTGATGTGGGCTGTTGATTTTAGTAATGATCCGTACACTCCCCTTCCCTTATTGATGTGTTGTTCTGGTCTAGTTTAGAATAGGGCAGACGGGGTGACATAACATACCTTTGTGTTTCCGTTTGTTCCTTTTTTCTCTTGATGCCCTCGAGTGCCTTCTGCTTGAGTTCCTCCTTTTTTACATCCTTCTTCTTTTTATTTTCTTCTTGCGTCTTCCTTCGCTTCTCTTTTAGTTTTCTGGAATAAAAGCAAAACGCATATTGATGTGAGGCATTTGATTCATCTTTAGTATATGCAAGTACGATCGTGTGTACCAATTTAGGGCAAAATTAAAATGGATGCAAGTACACCAAAGGAGAAATGTTATATTCTCTTCCTTTATTTCACATTCTATCCACCTTATCACCCGCCTACCTTTTACGGCTTTGAGTTTCCATCAGTTTCCGATAACTTTCTCCGCACAGAATGAACTTTCTTTCTGATTTATTTACCTGTTATATGAGACTCACCTTCAGTGCCTTTAAACATTCGGCATTTTAACCACTCTCTCTCAGATGTAGACAATCAGTACTTTTCTTTTTTCCTCCGTCTTTCTGATTACTACTTCGTTCTCCTGGGCATTTATTAAGTTTTTGTTTCAAGTTAATTATTATTGCCTAGTAAGCATTGTTTCTCCACGTGTTATTTTATAAGGTTAGCAGTTTGCATATTGCCAGGTGGAAAAAGCAGGCCAATTTGTATTCTTTTTATTTTGTGCAAATAGAGTGCTTACTGTTTATAAAGTCTAGCCCACAAGCAGAGATAAAAGTACCCATACCAGTGGAAATTGTGACCTGAAATGGGATTTTTCAGCAGTTACATTGGTCACAAATCGTCGGTTCAATTATTATGCGGCCATCGTGTGGGTTTCTATTTAATTACCCACTTAAGTAAAAAAGTTTAGATTCACAGTTTTGGAAACAAATTCGGCGGCTTTCCCTTTCATTCCATTTTGGAACACGTTGAAGTATTTATAAGTATTGAAGTTTTTTCTAAAATTTTGGTGTTTTAAAAACCTTTGAGAATTTTTTGAGACATAGAAGTGTTAGATACTTCTATAATTTATTTGTATGATTCCGTACCAAAGCCTACTAACAGAACCTTATTGAGTAAGACATTGTTATCTAACATCAGTCTAACTTAGCATATATGTTTCTATCGATTATCTCGGCCAGTTTTGAAACTTTCTGAGCCACATTGCCCAGATTCGGCACAAGATTTTTGGCACCTGGTGCAGATGCTCTTATAACCTCCCCCCCCCCCAATCTTCTTACTTATAGTAAATACATAAGATTAACGAATTTACCGTGTGAAGTTTTTTAGCACCTGACGTTTCAGTGATTTTGTAACCGCCGAACGGCGGTTGCAACATTGCCGAAACGTCGGATGCTAAAAACTTCACGCAGTAAATTTGTCAATCTTATCTATTTATTTATTGTCTGCTGCCAAAGACAAAATCTAATTCCCGGAACAAATGGCCACGGACTACTTCACGACCACGTGTACAGCCCCCACAGGCATTATACCTCCGCATTTCCCTACGGTAGCCATCGCCTCTCAATTCCCATCTCTAGATGAGATTCGCACTCAGGTTATGAGGAAGCCG
The DNA here is from genome assembly GCA_027564375.1 of Micropterix facetella. Taxonomy (NCBI): domain Eukaryota; kingdom Metazoa; phylum Arthropoda; class Insecta; order Lepidoptera; family Micropterigidae; genus Micropterix; species Micropterix facetella. Next base: position 22,926,857 of record JAOPUG010000004.1, on the reverse strand, counting down.
TCGGTTTCTACTCCGGGTCCCGTTGGTATTCCCTACTCAGTGTATAAAAAGTGCTCCTGCCTTTTAAAATATTTAGCATTTATCTTCCGACACATATGGAACAGCGGTGTAGTCCCACAGAACTTCGGCCGAGCGACAGTCATCTTAATTCCGAAAGTCCAAGTTTGCATCGGACCAAAGGACGCTCGGCCAATTACTCTGACGGATACTGTGGCCAAAATATATTTTGGAATAGTCCACACGTGAATGAGTGAGTTAATGCATCGAAACGAGTACCTTGGAGTGTCAGTGCAAAAAGGCTTTATGCAGGGCATCAGGCTGTCAATTCTCTCCTGGCTGCTTCCATCAAAGATGCGAGACAGCACGATCGCCAAATCAACGTATGCTGGCTCGACCTAGAGAACGCCTTTGGGTCAATCCGACACAGTCTCCTCCACTTTACACTCCGCTGGTACAACTTCTCACCTATTGTGTGTGACATTGTAACCTCCTCCTACTGTAACCTCCTCTCTGACGTTCCATGTTAAAACTCAAGAATAGACTACCCGCTCTATTGATTTGGCCTATTTCAGGGCGTTTGCCTTTCTCTGACGATATTTATTATCACTTTCAATATCCTACTGGAGAGCCTGACACAGTTCGACGAAAAGTGGGGCTACTGCTTTAAAACGGATGGTCAGTATAACTCGTCGTGCCTCACTTTTACCGTAGACTTGACGTTCATCACCAGGAACCCCAAGCAGCTTTCTCTGCTGTTAAAGAAAGTGGAGCTGTTCTGCAACTGATCAGGTTGCATAAGAGTGAAACCCTCCAAATGTTTATGTCTTGGAGTCGCCCGTATAAACACAAAATTCACTACCTATGACCACTAATTGGTCTATAAGGACTCTAATATCTCCTTTATTGATCCATATCATCATTTTAAATTCCTTGGCAGGAAAATTACCTATCAGGATAAAGACCTCTCTGCCGATCATGTAACTGAGCAGATCAGTAGTTGCCTGGTAAAAATAGATACCTTGCTTATTTCTTAGCCTACAAAGGCTTGGATCTATGACAACTACCTAACTTCGCATTTATCATAGCCCTTTCTCATTTACGACTTCACCAAAACTCAACTGTCCCATCTGGATGCGCTGGTGATAGCTAGGTTAAAATCTTGGTTGTCCTTAGCTAAACCAGCCGACCCGTCGACTCTTTTCAGGTCCAACCACCGCATTGGGCTAACTCTAAAACTGCCATATCTGCCTTATACCAACTCCAGAATAACCAAAACTGAAATGTTGTCCAATTCTAAGAATACGGCAATTATATGGATACGGTAGTGAACCAAAGGACCTACAGGCCCGCGTAGACTTCCACAAAATATTTTTTGATGGAATAAGCCAGAATGGCACTGGTCTAGGATATAGCAGTAAATCCATGAGCGACGTGGACCTAAAAAAGTACCTTCTGCGAGGAGATTACGACAGCAACAGTATGGCTCATGCTGTTGGCCTTCAATGCCAGAATGACTGGACGACAGTTGGGGACTTTTGCATTCCCCCTCCAATGCATTGGAAAATAATGCTGTATGATTGTCTTTCAGCATAGATTTCCAGACCCCAGTAACCTCGCTTGTTGGAGCTATTCAGAGGATAGTTCTCTATATCTATAATGTCCTCTTTGTAGCAATACTCCTTGCACAGCTAGACATATTTTGGCTGGCTGCAGGGTGGCTTTAGAACAAGGACGATATACTTACTGGCATGACAAAGTCCTTGCTGTTATACGCGAAGTAATTAGCCTTGCAGTGGCTCGTGCCAACGAGGGTATTACAGTGCCTTCCAAACCACCAATACAGTTTGTGCGGGATGGCTCTAAAGGCAAAAAACATTCCACTACAAAAC
>JAOPUG010000004.1:22588449-22600230 GCA_027564375.1 Micropterix facetella | reverse complement strand
GGGCAAACCAGCCGTGCTATCACTGACTAATATCTGGAGGAGTTTAGAAGTGTATGCTTCTTAAGAAGCAGTGGTAACTATGGTATCTTTAGATGCTTATCCGTACATATGGTAGTGTGGGTGAGAGTTTCCGAGTAATGGATTCCCGTATCCGCTATATTCCAGTCATGAATGCCGCTCGTTGAGGTATAGGACCACGCAAGCGACCTCGAACCTGCAACCAGACAGGTAGTCGGAGGAATCTGACTAAATCTGGGAGTCAGAAAGTGAGGCTGCTCGCAGGGTGGTAATTCCCTGTGCCTCGCCGTAAGGCGTTAGAGTCTGACGAGCAGGTGGTGGAGCTTGGTACGTAGATTTGTCTACGTCCCCAAGTCTCTGCGCATCGCCTCGTGGTGATATAGCGATAAAGTTCGCTGAAACGCTCCGGGGTGGACGGGTTCGCCTGTAGCAGGTGACACACAATTAATTACATATAGCTAGAAGGCCAGATTTGAGACGCATATTATAGGTAACTGCGAACGAAAGCGCAGTACAAGAGTAAGAGAGAATTGTTTTCTGGGAACTGTTTTGAAGTTTTAAGTACGAATACTAACATAATATATGCTTTTTGTGATGTTATCTACGTGAGAGGTAAATAATAATTTACTATCTAAAAGATCTCCTAGGTCTCGGATTGCATTTTTCATCGTTATCGAGAAATCATTTACAGTATAATTAAAAGTTAAAATATTGTTTTTCCGTGTAAAACTAACGATTCGACATTAGCAGATTCATTTTATAAGCGGAATGACTCGCGTACTCTTATCCAAATCCTGTGCTCAGGTCGCACTTTAGCGCGCGGGAAAGGTTGCTTCTGAAGAAGCTGTAACACTGGCACGGCGAATGTCTTGATAGATTGAAGTGCCTGAAGATGGCGGTAAAGACTTGTAGATCAAAGGGGATCTGAGGATCGTATGCAGAACAATGATCGATATGGACAAACTGGATCGTTCGCGATGTAGCGAAAATTATGAAGAAGCTTGTGTGGAAGTATGTGATCCGACGAGTAGACGAATTAAATATCCAATAGGTGTAATGAAGATAGCTGGAATCAATGTCAAGTGAAATTCAAACATATGAAATCGATGAACTCCAGACACAACCGCGGCACTCTATAATAATACTAAGGAAGTGAGCTCGCCTTATCACAGGAGTTCCTAGCAAGGCGGGCTCGGTTGCAGTTTACTGAGCACATATATCATCATTTACATTTTACTTTTTATTTATGCGCTAATCAACCTGGGTTCAGACAGATATATGCCTACATTTTACTGGTCAGTAAATTTCTTTTCTATTATAAATAAATAACAATTTATGTATTTATTATAAATAAATAAATACATAAATTGTAGATATATTCTGTCCTTTGATTAGATGCCGACGGTAGCTCAACCGGTACTATGAACTATTGGAATAGTATACGAGGGCCATTCTGAAAGTTTCTGGACCTGGCCACTTGGGTAAAAAATATAAAAAAGTAATTCCTATTTTTGACAATAGAACTTTTTGTCTGTAAAATATATTTAATTTTTACGTCAGTCATTTTTATTTGTGGCGCCACCTTGAAAATTGCGTGTTTATCTAACGATGGATAAAGGTCATGAAACTTTTCGATGTACGATTTTTAAAAATTTTCGCTATGGTTAAGTCAACAAGAAAGTTGCCAACGACTTCAATAATTCAATCGGAAAAAAATTGCGTGAAGGGGGCTCAAGACCAATGAGCGTGGAAAACATTAAAGGCGGTCCATGTCCAGGAATGGCCCGTAAAACGGCCGTTATTACAACCACGATGATGATAATAACATATGTTAAGCCGCCTACAAATCTAAATGTATCGTTGAAATGGGATGTTTCCATTTCATCGACATTTTACCATTGTGTATCAATCAGTGCATATCTAAAATTAATTTCATGAAAGTCGTGAAGCAATTAAGGCGAAAAATCAATTAATAAAATGCCATAGCAGCAATTGAAACGATTCACTGAAACCGCAATTAAACTGCGCGTTTTTCCATTGGGTAATTTTGGCAGATTGCTTTATTTCGTTGAAGTGACACGAGTATATTTGGATTTATTAAATGAAATACTATTATTACCTTTTTTTCTGTGTGTCTGATTGTCGATTACCACAGAAACTTCGGTCGTGGTCGACGTTGTTGACGGTATTGGTATTTCTGTGAAATAAGTAAACATTGCTAAATTAGATTAAGTTTAAGTTAAACTCAAGTTGTTGTAAAGACTATCTTGTCGCTTAATATGATTATTATGGTAATAATAATCACCAATTTTGTCGTTGCATATCACTTGTTATTTTATCCAATAATGTGTTTTGCAAACCAGTAGTGTTTTTTATTACTAATTTCAAGTTGTTCGCATAGTTTGTCTAGTAGTACACTGTCAAAGGCTTCGGCGTAGTCCAGGTCAAGAATGACACTAATATATTTATTATTAAAAAAAATATATTTGTAATTCTGAGTACCTCATCTAAACTATTATCCGCTGATACATGACCTTGCCTACAATGTCAAAGAGCAAAACACTACCCGTGGAGACCGTAGTGTCCAGGGCTCAAAGCTGAGAAAAAGCTACATGTCTTTGTTCCTACCATATCAATGTCTATCTCAATTTCTCTTAAAAATGTCAACTTTGCCATTTCAGGCACTTAATTCTATATAGAATATGATCCTCGCTGTCACACGGTCATTTTCAGAATTTAATTTAATTATAGAATACGTATTTGCCTATATTCTACCGCAAGTCGATGGGTCATAAAATAAAAAAAAAACTGGTTGATACATGGTATCATATATTTTCAAAAATTTCATCTTGAGGAAGGAACATACAATTTGGCACTGTTTTAGGTATTTGCTATATAATAATTGCGATAATTTACTTGCATTGGATTTTCAAACTGTTTTGTTTCCTTCTCTTAGATTTTTTAACGGCTATAATAAACTCGGTAATTAGGTTCGATTTTTAAATCGTCATTTGAATCAATAATTTTAAACTCGTAAACCACTAAATATATTAAAAAATGACTTGTAGCAAAGTTCGAGCGATTACTCTCACAATTTTATGATTATGCTTTTTCTATTCTAGCATTAATAATAAAGGAGGTATGAAGTATTCCATTTTCAGAATATAACATTTTTAATTCAAAATCCGCTGTTGATATCGAAAAGTGATATAATCGAAAGTTGCAGGTGATTTCATCGTATTTTTCTTAGACCTTTGTTATCGGATACATACTTATGCAAAAATTTGGAAAAGCCACCATTTTTTAAAAAAAAATGGCGGATATCTCTCGTAAGCTTTTGCAATTTCGGCAACATGATGAAATATTTATGTACGTAATTTTATACCAATTAGTCGTGTAGTTTCTGAGATACTGTGGGTACAGTACATAAACGAACATACCCACACAAACACACACACATAGAGATTTTCAAGAAATATTTTTTTGAATTATCATGATCTCAAAACGTGGAGATCCGGTAAAAACTCGAATTCTAAATTTTGATCGAAAACAAGACTTTCCTTATTTACGTACTTCGTGTAACAGCACTATGTATTTATTTGGATACATGTGTCAATAAAAATATTACCTCATTGCTTCAAAATTTGAATTATAATAATTTTACTAAAAACATGTAACATTTTCAGTTTACTCACGTTTACGACCTCATAACAAAAAAAGTTTAACACCGAGTACCTATAGTTAATTTTATAACAGAAAGCCCATTATAAGGTATTATAAAATATAAAACATTTGTTTTCGGTTGTACTTTATTTACGGTATAACAAGCGTTTAAAATAACTTGAGATAGTACAGACAACAAGTTTTCGATGTCGGCGCTAAGACAAAAGAGTGGGTATTTTCTGTTAGCTATTAGCTTACTTTTTTTATCTAGGTTGTCCGCTTTTTCAGTAGGACCTGTTATTTAATAAATTGCAGCCTTTTGTCAGCCTCTAGATTTCATGGTGTATTTGCCCCAATTTTATGATGGCATTGTTTAATTTCACTAGCTTACTTTTAAATCCTTTTACTTATGTAGTAACTCATTCGTTTGTAGCAAATAAAATATTTAAATCATTCTAATTACTATGTATATTGGTATTAATTTTGTAAGCTATTAATGTTCGCTTTGAGTATCCGAAATTATTACCCGCAAACATTATGACCGACATTATGACATCATTGGTCATGAAAATTGACCTGTAAGTTGGTTATATTTAATCCTTCGACGAGATAAATGCCCTAATGATAGAAGCAATATTTACATTGTATGTACCTGTTGATAAATTAAGATAAATATTTTTTCTCAACATAGATGCTTACCGTCTAGTCGTATAGCGCCATCAGTCTCCCCGAGTGAATTCTTCGCTATGCACTTGTAGAAGCCGAAGTCAGTTTTAGAGATATTCCTAATCTTGAGCATCATGTACTTGTTGTAGCCGTTGTCCATGGATACAGCTTCGTATTTGTCACCTATAATATCCAATTCTGTGACCATTAGATCATCGTTATTACTTACATAGATAAAAGCGGAAAAAGAAAGTCGAGAATGAAAGTACTAAACGAAAAAGATGGGAAGGAACACTTTATAGGAAATTTCTATTCTTTTAAATGAACCATAACATGAAAATAAGTTTCGTCCGGTGCTAGACAAGGAATTTCTGTGGTTAAATTTGATATAATTTTATATACAGATAATCTGCTACAGTGATTATTGTAACACCTACTACCTTTTTGTTAAATAGAGTAGACGGTGGATTTACAATCCAATCTTTTTGATATATCTCCCTTCTGGCATTCCATAGGGTTTACATAATTTAACACTCATTTTTAAAATGTGAATTACATATATATTTTTGTAACGATAATTACAAAACATCAGTCATAATTTTTTTAGTTGTTCGTTCAGTTTAATGCGTAGAATAACACAGTGAAAAAAAATCTTTTAGGTATCGAATACCCTGTATATTATCCCCATATATGATCCAAAAGGAATTGTAATCACTGATTGCAGAGTAAGAGTGATAGCACAACTCTTTTTCCGTGACTGTCCTCACTTTTGAAATTATCTGTAGAATATACACTACCATCGAACGAAACAAACTGTCCATTTACGCTAAGCTACCATATTCTTGGCCATCGTGCAAAGTGACACGACGTTCAAATAATTGATTGCTTTTAGTGGTGGGCATGGAAAGGCGATACGGGAAGTTTCGCCGCGTAAGCACAGAATAAAAATTCTTCTAATGTACAAAAGCGACACGGAATCTTCCGCAGATAAATTTGGTACCACCCACTACAATGAAGAAATACATGGCATTGAAAAGACTTACTTACATAAACCGATTGTTACTATGGCGGTTTATTTCAAAATGACATAATAGTTACCGGGTTATATGCTTTCAAGGGGGAGGTATTTGAGGCCCAATTTAATAAAAGCATTTTCTAAAAAAGAAGTTTGTGCCGAAAATATACATTCGAAAATAAAAAAAAAACGAACTGACGAAGAGTGGCTTCTTGATCAGTAAAGTTGCCGGAAAAGCTGTTATATGCGTGGTTGACAAAATTGCAAAATCAAAAAATCACAAATTAAATGCTTGGCGTTGGACGTTATTCATCACTGCTATTTTTCATAGTCTTGGCGGCAAATTAACAATTGTTTGTACGAACAAAACTATTAAAATGTTATTCGCCATATCTTCGCTTTATATCAAGCTAAAATAGGTAGTGTCAGATAGTTCGCCTTATCGGCGTCAGTCGTCAGTGAGTCTCTTCAATTATTAAATGAAACAACGAACTTGGCCACATCGAGGACTGACCCAGGAGAGGAATAAAAAGGAAGGCGATTAAGTCTAGGAACCAACACAACATCAGGCGATCGTTGGATCGTAATCCACAGATCGAAATGAGAACAATGACTCATGATCTGCAAATAAATCATCTACGGTGAAACGCATTGTCAAACCTCAATTTGATGGCCTACAACCGAGAAAATGCAACTTCTTGAGGACAAAGATAAAAAGTTTTAATCGACAGGTATAGTTATCTTAAACGAAGCGCTACTGCTGAAAATTCAAGAAATATATTAACCTTAGGTAGGGTCACTTAGTGACCCCCACGCAACTTCTTTGGCTGTACATACTTGGATATTTTTCTTGTTGCAACTTTTTATTTTCTCACATATTTCTGCAAAAAATTAAATCAAAAATTTATCTACTAAGCCTAAAAAAATATTTTCTGGTTGGGGTAATTAAGTGACCTGGCCTTCTATGTTATACATTTTTTTACTTCGTGTAAATTGTATATTTTTTTATATAGGCAAGCTGGTAACATGTTGTTTATTCAGATCGAGTTTTATTGCTTACGCATTTGTACAACTGCGAGATTGTATATTTTTGTTTCTTGACATTTCAATTTTTTTTGTTTATTACGATAAAATTATTTTGTTATTATGGTTTATTATGGAACTTTTATTTATCCATATTGTGTTTTACTTAGTTTATTTAGTAGAAAAATCACTTTATTTGATGGGGTCAGTAAGTGACCCCACCTGGACATTTGACGTGGGATATTTTTTGACGTGGTCATCGGAAGGTTAACATACGATTTTTCATTAGATTAAATAATCCCATAATCGTTAAAATGTTAGAATACAGGCGCTAAAGGTTCCAAATCTGCTGCAATTGTTGCTCATCGCCACGAAATGCTGGAACTGTTATAGATTGGGGTGGCATTTGCGCTACAGGAAAAACTACCCTTGTTTTTTTGTTGGAAAGGGTTGTCAAATAAACAGAGAAGTGTACCGACGCGATCTATTTAGGTAAATAGCAAAATAATCAATTGAAATCAAAGAATTTGAAGTTCTTGAGGGGCTCTTGATTTTTATTATTTTGTTTCTAATATTTGTATTTGCGAAAAAGTCTAAATCATTACGGTATTTTGGTATCGAGTGATTTTTACAGGAACTAGCAGTAGTGTGTATAGTGTATTACATTGGAGCCGTGCTGAAGAAGCATATAAACCAAAATATTTCATATTTGAATTTGGCCCCATTAGTCTGAAATACCGCGTAGTCATGGTAGTGACCGAGAGAGGTGTTGTCAATACGCCTAATTTGTATGCAGATTAGGCGGTCGCGTTGTCAGTACAGTTAACATTCGTTTAATAGATCATTCTCATTAGTTTTGTATGAGAAAATATCGTATGATTATGTAAAGCGACTATTCTAAAAGCTCACCTAAAAATAAAAAGAAAGTCGGCGAAACAAGTTGCCTGTCATACATTATGGTTTCAATGGTCGTTCCGGAAAAGTACTCCATAACTCAAGGTATGCGTACACGAGAATTTAATTTTCAGGAGATAATTCGATCATAATTCGGAAGACAAGGGAATGCTGAATATATTCCGTCTTTACAAGCCTCCTCTCTTTCTTTTAAATCTGATTCATTTTTATTCAGTGAAACTAACTTTTACATACCTCATTTTCATTCTATTTTTATATTTTGGTCCGTGATATATTTAATTATATAAATATAGCCATAACCAGTTAAAATGTGAATCGCTTTATGATATCTCAGTATACCGTCAAATGTTCTGGATTTAAGGGATGATAAGTTTTAGCTGTTTTGAGTAATATATATTGCATAATTAATAATGATAAAAAATAAGTGATATATTTACTAGGCGATCATCGTTAATTATATATTCACATTTGATATAGCCATAATCTGTAACTACAATTAATTATGAATTAAAACCGGAATTCATATAAATAGCACGTTTTATTTGATTTGAAAATATGGTACAAACGGTACAGGCGCCAGGTACATACAAACAGTACAAACAAATTTGGTACAGGCGCCCATTCCATTTAACCGTCATTTTGGTCTGGATCCAACCTTAGTCGAACCATGAGGAACCACCGAAACCCAAGAGATGTTATATGTATTTCAACAAGATACCCGATCGTTTAATAACTCATCTACCTTATTATGAAGGCAGTCCGTGCGTGTTACTGCCCTTGTTTTTAAGTAACTGGAGTAGTTTGAATTTAGCAACATTAGATTTAAAGTGAAAACAAGGCGAAATTGTCAATGTGTGAGGCGGCTAAGAAATTACATGATTTAGAGCAGCAACCTGAGGTTAAATTTTTAAAAAAAGAAGAGAGAAGCCAAAAAAGATCCATGAAACCAATTTAAGTGGAGTAGATTCACTCACAAGGCAACTCGCAACCGAAACTTATCCAGATGTTTAAGAAAGTCGAAGATTTAATTTTGGCAAACAGATGGTTGAAAAGGCTGCGCGTATAGATAAATAAATAGGTATCTCGGCAGATATAGGTGGCGAAATAATTTAATGATATTTATATATGTCAAAGTTTACTACAGAGCGGGTTACGCGGATGTTCAAAAAATTTCATAAGGACGCCGGACGCCATATGTCCATTAAAACTCTGAGCGACTTGGTAAGGACACAGTTATATTTTTTCGATGTTTAGTCACTGATGATGAAAAATGGGTGCATCATAAAAACCTAAAGTTTAAAATGTAGTCCATGCAGTACAAGCACAGAACTTTTACCAAGCCGTTGCAAGTGGAGAAATCTGGCGACTGTTCAAAGTGGAGAAATCTGGCGACAAAGTCAATGCGACTGCCATTTCGGATGAAGAAGTACTTTTGCTTCTGGAATTCATATCCCATATGACAGCTATGATAGAAGATTTATGGTATCACAATGATATGGTTGCGATATTCAATTAAGAATAAACGATGTGGGAAACTCACATCAAGCTTGCTGCTTCTTCACGATAAGCACATGTCAGGAAAAACGAAAATTTCCATTTGAGGCTGAGCATATCAGAACCTTAAATCCGCCCTACAGTCCTGATTCATTCAGATTATTTCATGGTTTGAAATGTGAAATATAAAACCATCGAGGACAGTGTCTTTCAAGAGAGGAAGTAGTCAAGACGGGTTGGTTTTCAAAGCAACGAAAACATATTTTTTTCGCAGGGATAATATCGTTGCATGAAAAGTGGACCCTACAAATATGGTAACCCCCGCGTAGTAACCGAGACAATGCAATATATGAAGAAATGAAAAACTACATGCACTGACCAGGGAAAGCATTTCCAACCCCTTCCTGGGCCCAGGAACAGCCATAGGTATATCATGCTTTGCACTAAAACTGGCCACCAAAATGTGGCTGGACCGAAAACAGAAAATTTACTCGACAAACGCGCCCAGAAAGAAGCAATGCAAAGCCCTCATAAAAATGCCCCTCGTAAATATATATGAAATCTTTTTCTAACTGGGAATACCCCAAATAATAGTCAGAACTAATGAAAGGATATAATGCCCTAAACAAGCACATCAAAAAAGCGGAAAAGGGACCAATTCTCTTCGCAGGAAACGTGGAGTGGAAGATATGACTGCTGTACACATTTGGTGCAAATACCATGATTTAGTAAACTTAAGACTAAAACTATTAGAAGACCATTATCCGAAACCTAATGAATTGCTTACGGAATTAATTGTATTATCAGGTTACTAATCCGTCTCTATGAGAAGAGTGGACTACCAGGTTCGAGACTATCTTGATCGTCCCACAGACCGGATACCTAGAATGTCACAATATTCCTCTTCAGACGGTGGTGACAGCAACAGCCGTCGCATTCAGAGGCTAAAGAAAAGAAGATGGAAAAGGAGAAGTATATAAAATACGTTAAGCTGTCAGGGGACTACATTGAAAAGTAAAAATAAAATCCTTGTGATTTGGAATTGTTTTCTCACTTAGGTATTCAAATTATCGAATGCCCCTCGTATATGGACTGGCAATTATTCAATAAATGTTGAAATTATCCTGTACTAAATGATATAGCGATATTACAGTGACGATATAGAAAGGAATACAGACGTTCCCCGTAGTTGTAGAAATGCAAAAGTCGTCATAATAATATGCCAGTTATCTATTAAGTTTTCTTTGAATTTGTTCTACTTTTATTAGATGCGTGCTATACTGCAGATTCCAAATTACAGCGGTTTACTCCAAGATACTCCTCACAATTGTATTGTAAATATTTTTAAATATATTTTTTATTCAAATATAATCATTCTTTGTATCGTAGCAATTGTCCAGAATAGATATTTTTTGAAAATTAAATAACTAAACAGCTTAAAAAACTAAAAAACACGCTTTTATTATCTGGTCATCATATGTAATTAAAGGACTCACTAACACATGTCAAATGAACCCAAACTTGATGAACATATTATTAGCCATTGGCGAGTCCCTATAACTATCTCCTACTCCATTATTATACATATGATTATATTGGGGAATAATTTTTGTATAGTAATTAGAATTGCATAAGTGTGCTTTCAAATCGATATGAAAATTATAAGTGGGTGAAAACTTTTACATTCCCTTACAGTGTTAAAGTTCGAGTTAGTAAAACATGTTAACCCTTATTGTCGCCCGAGAGCTCTGATGCGGCAGACATTCGAAAGGCTTCTGCGATTCTGTGTTACGTAAAACTACCCTCTTTATCGTCATATTCTTCGGATAAATTATTTACATCATTATGATAGTATTTTTGGGGAAATATACATAATCAGAAAATAATATAAAATCCTCTATAATTTAATGAAATGCCTCGCTATCAGTAGGTACTACAGAGTTGGAAATGCTCGGGTCCACACGAAGAGGCAAGAGTGAAATTCGCGATGTCGCTTCTGGTTAAGAGGACGTCCGCATACCCCGCTATTCTATGGCGTAAGTGAGCGCGGTCCTTTTATAATTTGACGAACATTCGATATCGACAAATATTGTCAAAGCTGTCAATCGGCCGCGCGGCGGGGATCCGCTCCGCTTTCACGGAAGAATACCGACCGAAGATATGTTGCGCCGCTCATCAATCACTCTCCCTTATCTGGATGAGCGTCCGGTCTCGTGCCCAACTTCTTCTGCCGGCTTTGATTGATATTTCCTTAAGTTATGTGTTATAAAGTTGTCGCTGTCGATCGGCGGGGGGCAATCCTGAAGATAGGGTCTCCACAAAGACGAGAGATATGACATGCTGAGGTGTCTTTTTTACTCATGGGTCGTCCGACGAAACAATTTGCTCACAACATGTAAAAAGAAAGATCTTAACACTTCAGGACGCGCGCTCTATTCCGAAAGTAAGTAGTTAGTCTCACCCGGGTAAAAAAAGACCCACAATTTAAGAGTCCGCTAAAGGGGCACTTTTTCATACAAAACACCATTGCACATTGCACCCGAATAAAAATCGTAGATTCATGAAAATTTATCATAGTGTTAACTCAGTGTATCCTCCAGGGTGTGGACTGAGTAGATTTTTGAAAAAAAAATGTTTGTCACAAAAGTTATTACGCTTAAAGGAAAATGAACGTTTTTCTTTTTAATCTTATAATCGTAATAATTTTCGCATACTGTATGATGATCCAGTGATCTAAGGCTGTGCTAAAGTTTATGATACTGTCAATTGTTATCCGAGAGTAATTTGCATAGCATTTTGTAGAACTACAACGTTACCAGCCTCTTTACGTGGATTTATTAAAACTATTAAAGCGATATAAAAAAGTTAATATTTTATATTTATTATATTGTCAGGTTATTCAAAATAAGATAGTTAATTAAATTTATTATTTAATGACTACAAAAAAAATTAAGAACGGTTGATTTCCCTTTTATTTATTAATTTTT
>JAOPUG010000004.1:22545376-22556901 GCA_027564375.1 Micropterix facetella | reverse complement strand
CAGCGAGAGAGCGAGACGCTGATCGCTATCAGCGTGTCGCTTGCTGGCTGGCGGGTCATGAGGAGTGTGCCTTACGATATAATCGCCTCATCTATGATCCCCTGATAGCTCAGCGCGCGCACAAAATCGAATGTACACGATAACTCGAGTAAACTGCGCCCGATTTAGAGAAACCTTTCGGCAATCGATAGTTATGGCCAAGCTTATACATGATATTACTTGCAAAGTAACGAAAGATTCATTCATATCGACGATTTTCCTTTGGTAAATAATACATAATATGTTTGGTTAATCAAAAGAGTTAATCCTTGTCTTATGGTGTATTCAAAAGTTTCAAATTTAAGAAACCGTCGGTTTCATGGACACAAAATTATTTTTTTCCATTTTATCGTGTTTATTGTAATATAGAACGGGTCTTTATCAACTACACAGAGTTTTGGAAAGCTTTTTCTCCCAGAGCAATTAAAGCGGAAGAATATTTGGGACGTCATGTGATTAATTTCTGAAGTAATATTTGAACCCCTTCCACACAGTAATTCCTCTTCGTTGAGGGGATCATTACAGGAGTGGAGTAATGGGTCTCTTGTAGTTTGCATGCTCAATTCAGGTAGTTATTTTAAGCTACCTTGAACATCTTAATATTTTGTCATATATACAAGAAAATAATCATACGGGTCGAAGTTTGACAAACCCTTGGGTTTTTCCTCTTGCCCCAGTTTCATATTACATTTTTTTTTTACTAGTTTAACTTACATTTAACTAATTATTTCCCCCCCCCCCCAAGGGGGTCTAGATAAAAAATATGCGACGTATTGATACTATGCACGATAACTCGAATAACCTACATCCGATTTTGAAAAAAACTTCCGCCAATCGATAATTATAACTAATAAGCAGTGACCAGTTGATTTTGGCTTGTGTACAACCTGTGGTTCTTCTAATTCAAGACAGTTAAATTTGGGTCTGACGCCTCTCTGCCAAAATATCAAAACGTGTGTAGATATTAGGCGACTATACGTCTGTAGGAGGTGAGTTCTCTTTAATTTCGAATTTTATATTTAGAACTCTATGCGGATTGATTGTCCATTCAACGACCGTGCGCCATCGGGCGCTCAGAAAACTCAATTGACAAAAGGTGCATATAGATGGCGCTAAAGCGGGAACAAAAATTCAAAATTACCAAAAAATATAAGAGCGCGTGGAGCAAACAGCGCTATCAATTACATAGCGCGTGAATTGTTTCGATAAAATTATTTAAAATATAATGGTAGGACGGGCGATATCCAGTGCACAGAAACGGATCATTATATATACATGTTATTGCATGCAAAGTAATGAAAGATTTATTCATACCGACGATTTGCTTTGCAAAATAAAGCCTAATATATTTGTTTAAAGAAAAGATTCAATCCTTTGTCTAATGGTTAATTCAAAAGTGTAAAATTAAAGGAAACGTCAGTTTCATGGACTAAATATTATTTGTATTTCATATTTTTCCCTATTTTATCGTGTTTATTGTAACATGGAACAGGTCACTAGCAAACAAACAAAGTTTTTGGAGAGCTCTCTCAGTGCAATTAAAGCGGAAGAGCATTTGATTAATCTCTGATATAACATTTGAACCCCTTCCAGATAATAATTCCTTTTCATTGAGGGGGTCATTACAGCAGTGGCACAATGGATCTCTTATGGCTTACGTGCTCAGGAGTTGTTTTAGACTACCTTGAATATCCTAAGACATTTTGACAACCCATGGGTTTCCCTCTGCCAAGTTGAATATTGAATGCCTTTAATCACGAAGAACATCATTTCAAGACTATTTCAACAAAATAATGTTTATAGCAGACCGTGAGATGTTCTACTGCGCGGCTAAATCCATATTAAAGATTTACGTATTAGCCAAGATTTCGGAAACTAGAGCTTGGCTACAATCGAATTAAATCATTTGTAATTATATCTTTTATTTTGATTATCTGATGTGATATTTAGTGTGGTATTGCTTTTTAAATGGATGTAGAAAAATTCAAAAGTGGCTTAGTAATCGTTTCGCTCAATATCCACTTAGTAAAAGGTGTTGACTGATAATATTGTTTGGCTATATTAAGAAACAGTCGGTCCGTTGTACTACATCAATTTATAATTGGATAATTAGGTAGCAATAGATAAAATCCATTAGTCCATACATTTTTAAACCACATCACTGCAAGGGAAATCCACAAATTTTCGTACAAAATATGATATGGGTTAAGTAAAAAACATCCTCGTAATGACATTAGACCGAGAGCCCGATACTGTATAACTCCATCATAAGGCGAACGAAATATTCATCTTGTTTAAATCAATTATTATTATGAGGCGGATTCTTTTGGCCGACTAAAATTTATCTAATTATGCATAAAAACATCCAAAACAATCGGAACTTCTGAAAAAGAAACGGTAAACTCAGTGTAAATTTCTCTGTGAGGTCGACTGTAAACTGGTAGCGATGCGAAAAAAAATGCGAAAATTTGCCGCCAAACAAATCCATTTGTTCACATAATTCGCTACACATTTGGTTAGAAGTCGACTTTGATAAGGGTGCTTAAACGGGACGTAAAGTAACGCAGCTTTCAAAGTACGTGTTGAACACAATAAATAATGTATGTAGTTGGCGGTTGACCTTTCATTTTTCGGTGCTTAGTTAGTCAACCTGCGACACCAGTATTTATTTATTTGAAATCGAAGACTATCGCGGTTGTTTGACATTAAAAATAAGATAAACGAATTTACCGCGTGATGTTTATAACACCCGACCCTTCGGCGATGGCAGGATAGACTCAAGTGCCATCAATCATCATCCATTATTCTGAGTGTAGGCAAACTGCTGGTTTGGCGCGCGCGAATTTTTTAAAATCTGCCGTGCATACAACACTCACCGTATCTTGTGTTACGTTCTTGCGCTCGGCGATGGGTACTGAGAACATTTTAAGAAGAGGGTTCCACTCAGTAGAGAGTTTGAAATCGTCGTCTCCAAGTTCGGGGTTCTTTTAATTTCAATGGCTTCCCGGATCATGCAGGGGAAATATAATTGTTCTTTCCATAGCACAACGAGATTTTGAAACAGCACCCAGTAGTTAGGTCCACCAGTCAATATGTGCAGACCGCCGATTTTTCTCATTGAACGATTTTAAAAGCTTTGATGTGTTCAACGTAGGCCGTTTGTTAGTCCAACGTAGGCCACAGCTGCATTAGATTTTTTACACAAACGGAGTTTGCTGTGTTATCGTATGATTTGCAGGCTTTAGAGTTCGAGCTATATTTTGTGTCGATTTTAAGATCGTTTTTATATCGAATTTGTCTAACATCAAACTTATTTGACCTGTCACCCTCTTGACGTATGGTAAGAATGCTCGTGATCTGCTCGGTTTTTGAGTTTCGTTTGTATTGGATCGTGTGCGTGTCTCGTGATATTTTCCGTAATCATATTTCTTAAGGACATTATTGACATGTTCCATCTTCGCAGGAGATGAAACATGTAAATAATATCCTTAGAAAATCTATCTAATGAACAATTTTACTTCCCCCGCATGATCCGGGAAGCCATTGAAATAAGAAGAACACCGTATTTCAATAGAGACGACTGTTCCAAACTCTCTACTACGTAGAACCTAACCTAGCTAAAAGGAAGTAAGTCGTAAAAGGATTATGAAAATATATTTCGAGCAAACGAAATCCTTTGTCTGAAAATGAGAGAAAAAATATATCCAACTTGTAAAGGTACAATTTCGAAACCACCAGACAAAGGAAAAAAATGATTTCTTTAAAAAATATATGTATTAAACACTAGCTTACCAACCCACCGAGAAGACTAATCTCTAAAAGGGTCCAGACATTGAATGCCGTATGGCGTATGGTATATATGGCGTATATATGTATGGCGTATGGTATGGCGTATGGTACATATGGCGTATATATGGTACATATGGTACATATGGTACATATGGCGTACATATGGCGTACATATGGCGCCAGCTTCAAAAACAAGGATTTCGAAAACCCTCGACTAGATGAAAAATAAAATTGAGAAATATATAGCCAGACAGGCCTATTCTCCAGGCACATACGCCTGCTTTTTCGCGTATGATACGCAAAAAAGCAGATGTACGCGTTTTTTCTTTTTCTCGTATTGGTATTATGACACGTATGTGAAACGTAACGGTTCGGCGACCGTAGAGTCCGCGGCAGTGGTTTTGAGGAATCAGAAGTAGAATGAATTTTTTGATAGCACATCCGTGTATAGGCAGTCATACGTGTATAAGCAGACGTACGCGTATAAGCAGGCGTGGTTGAAGAATAAGGCCGAATGTCCACTAATTTAGTTATGGGGGCATTTGCCATCCAAAATTAATTATGGGTTTAAAATACACACCTAGAAAGTTAGTTTTTTAATTTCGTGTAGTATTTTAATATAACAGATTTTATGTTTTTATTTAGAAACAGTGATTTTTTAGACAGTCTGCCACATCTTGTATTGACTAGATGAAGCAGCTAAGCCCCGCCTCTCGCTCGTCAGGTGGGGATAATGGAAACAACCCTTTTGAAGGTACTTAAGAACTATCAAGGGAAGGTTGCAGTTAGTACTCGTCTCTGGGCATTCTAGAAACGGTAGGGTCTAGAAGCCACCGTGCGGCGCCATAGTTTTACTCGGTTATCATAATAACAGCCTAAGCATTTGGCAAAGCCTATAAACCCTAATGTGTTTAAATAAATCTTTGAGTAGAGACATTTATGCGTGATAAAAACTGAGTTTCAACCCTAAATTGAAATTAAAAAACTCTTTGAGTAAACTTACATTTGTGTTATTAGGTAACGTAATTTAAAGGTAATTAGAGTAACAAACAATAAGTTTACGGTGTAAACTAGTATATATTAAAAATAATATTTCGGAGAATTAAAGACCAAGTTTCGAATTTTTAAAAAAAGTATTTTACTGATGCAATAAATGGCTTCAATTCAGTGGTTAATAAAAAGACAGAGTTTAATAAGCAAGAAGAGTGAACAGCGGATGGATCCTGGAACGATATAAAGTTCTGCGAAGACACATCCGAAGCCCTGACTGGTAGTAAATCAAACAAAGGCATTCAAGCAGAAACAACATTATGATACCGGACCCGCCACCTCAGGATGTTTCAACGAACTATAGCGTTATATCAGCCTGAGATAGACGCAGAGACTTGAGACGAAAGACGATCCACGTACCAAGCGTCACCAACAGCACACGAGAGTTCGACTTCTTACCACGAGGCACTGGGAATGTTCAAACCCAGTGAGGCCCCTCGTGCCGTCGCTCCCAGATGTGGTCAGATGTGTCCGACCCCCCGTCTGGTAGCAGGTTCGAAGTCGCTTGCGCTGCTTCTACCTCAAAATAGCGTCAATTCGTACCGAATTTTTCGTCGATCCAAGGCGTCCTTTACTCAACTTCTCACTCGAGATTGGATGGTTGACGTGTCGTTTCCAAGGATATACCTTTTAAAGTATAAGTCTACCCCCGCTCTATAGAAAAGTATACACTTATCAGACTCCCCCGGCTATTCGTTGATTGGGCACCAACCAGTGCATCAATCATACAGGGCCGCTCGAGGTTATTCACTCGGATCCGCCACACAACGGGTTCACCGGGTTATTCACTTTTCGGGGAAGCTGCTGAATGAACGGTAAACCGTGAGTCGGGCAGACTATGATAACACAGTTGGCCATTAGGAGCCGAGCTGCACGGCCTCATTATGCCCTATTAGTCCCCATGGTTTTTTTGACATTTTTTCCAGTGGAGATTATTAAATGCATTGGAAAATTTTACGTTGAATATTTTTTAAATATATGATTTTTATTAGATATGAGCCCTAATGCCCATATTTGAATATTTCTCTTTCGATTGTAGAGTATGACGGAAACTTTGATGCGCTTCGAATTCCATACGTACTTAAATACCAATCAGTTGTAATATTTTATGTACGACACTTACCCATTTCTCCATTGTAATGAATATCTTCACCATCTTCACGTCTCCACATTACGTAAGGATCCGGATGACCAGAAGCTCTGCAATTCAAAGAGACACTGTTGGCTTCTCGCACAACCATGTCTGTGCTGGTAGCATTGTCGATTATGGATGGTGGAACTATTGAAGACAGAAAAAAAATAGTTATTCTCAACTTACGCCAGCATCATTATTTTATTCATATTTTTTATAATACAAGGAACACGTCCAAAAATATCATCTTACAAACACAGAGACCCACATATACATGGTTTTGAGTTCCACTCGCTTTATTAGGAAAACGAGAACCTGACAATTGACTGTTACAATTTTAAATTATATAAATGTTACTATCTTCCGGTGGATCTGAATTCGCCAACCAGGCAAAACGGCTCATCATGGCTTACAAAAAGTCGGATATATACAACAAACGCCAATAATTGTGCAACGTCTTTATTTCGAAAACCGCTACAGTTGCCAGAGAACTGTAAGAAGGCTATTGATAAAAATTCTATGTCGAAAAGAAATTTGACACATTCAGGCTAACAACACCGTGAATTATGGCTGATAAAATTGTGAACCGTTTTATAAAAAGATTTTGTAAAAAGTCGAAAATGGCTCATGTAAGCTATTTGGCCCGGCCTAATGCAGGAAATAGTGAGGTTTGTAACAACCTTTACGATATTTGCGGCTTTTTCTTTCGTTGGTCAGAAATGAAATCCGCGATAAGTTGCAAATGAAGGAACTTGTGCTCTTATAAAAATATCACGTACATCGTGTACAAAGCGTAAATAGACGTGCTTAGGTGTAAAGATCAATCCGTGGAGTGCGATCTCCTATCCTGATTACTGTTGCGTATATTGCGTAAATCTAAATCTTCTTTTCTGTACTAAATAATTTGCTTTTCAGGCGCCGCGCTGTCTCCCGCGACGCTGAACAAACCGCTGAATTCGCTGTTATTTGCGTATCTTTTCCGCTCGATCTTTTCAATATATTCAATATTCTTCTCGATCTGTCTGTACTGTTGATCGTTAAATGGTTCCTTCGTTAGTCGGAATCCAATCCTGAGGGCAGTAGCCATGTCATGGTGAAACCTAGAATGGGCTTTCACAATTACATACATATACAACATTTCGTATCTTGCTATTAACCGTTGAGGAGTTCTTTTTGTTAGAAGCCAACCTTGTGTGCAGTAGCCATGTCATGGTGACAGAATAGGTTACAATATTTGAATGGGTATACAACATTCCATGTCTATGCTGCTACCCATTGAGTAGTTCCTTATTCAGGACCTAATCCAGAATGCAGCAACCATGTCATGGTAAAACTTAAACCTGGCTATCATAATTAAATGCGTACACAAAATTTCGTGTTTGTGCAGTAGATCGTTGAAGAATTCTTTTATCTGAAGCTAATCTTGGATGTCGATTTAGACCATGCTTACCATAAAAAATATACTATCATCGGAACTAAATTAACATGTAAAAATTTAACTCCGTAGGCTAAGAAGAAATTGTTCTAATTCAGCAAGATTTTACCCATACTAACAAGGCAACCCTTATCTGGAGCTAATCCTGGATGTCGAATCATGCCATGCTTACCATAAAAATGCATTGTCATCGGAACTCAACCAACATGTAAAAATTCAACTCTGTAGGATAAGAGGAAATGGTACTAATTTAGCTTGCAAGATTTGACCCATACTAACATGGCAAGTTAAATAAAAGCTTGTAAAAATGACATGTCCTCGAATTATAATTTATTTGGATATGAAATTTCATGTTCAAAATGGCCTTCGTGGGAAAGATTATAGAGGTAAGGACTTAATATAGACAATGGTCCAAAATAACGTTGATAAAATAAAAAAATCAAAAATGGAACTCGTTGCATTGACGCTTATATTTCCTTATTATTTTTATATTATTGGCGGTAAATTAATATTTTGTGATCAAAACTGTTGTAAATTAATGTTGTAACTATTGTAAATTAAATTAATATTGCCTGTCATTTGTTTTTCTTCATTATTTTATATAGTATTGGCGGTAAATTAATATTGGGCGATCAAAACTGCTTAAAGTTATTGTTTTCGCTATGTGTTTACAATGAAGAACAATAATACATTTATATGAAGCTGATAAAAGCATTGTGAGATAGTTCACATGCTCAGTGTCAGTCGTAAGTTAGTTTTTCAGCTTTCTTTAATGATAGAACGGGCTTGTCTACATCGGAGATAGTCCCGGGAGAAGAAAAATAAAAAGTTTGTTATGATGAATAGGAACAGACACAAGCTCATAATAATATTGAATCGCAATCACCAAATTAAGACGAGAAAATTCACTCGAGATCTGCGGATAAGTCACTCTATTGTTCAACGCATTGTCAAATCTGACCTCAATTTGACGACATAAAAACTCAGGAAAGAGCAACTTCTTGAGGACAAAGTTAAAAAAGTTTGACTCGTAAGATATCGTTTTCTTAACGACGCGCCACTGCTAAAAATTGGAAAAATATCGTATTCACAATTTATTTGTTCCTATTGAACAATCCCATAATCACCAAAACTATAGAATAAGGGCTGCTAAGGGTCTAAACTCCGCTGCAGTCCTTCGTCATCATCAGAACGCTGAATCTGTTGTGGTCTGGGGTGGAATTTGCGCTACAGGAAAACGTCCTTTGTTTTTACTTGAAAAGGGTGTATAAACCAAGTGTACCGACTGGACATTCTGGAATCTGTTGTTGTTCATTGGAGCCAAGAGCAGTTCGATAACCAGCTACAGAGATGTGAACAAGACTCTGCTCCAGCTCGCAGGTCCTTAAGTGTCAGATAGTGGTGCAAATAAAATTTTCCTTATTTAATCAGCTATAAAGAATTGATATGATCCTCGCCCGGCGTGAATCCAATGGTCTACAGCGTTTATCTAACTATTTTTGCCCTAATCCGGTTATTTTTATGTTTCCCCATCAGACCTAGCGCCTGTTCTGTCATAGGAAAGAAATATATACACTATTTTATTGACCGCTTAGGTCAAATTGTGCGAGCGGATAACAGAGAGGAACGGTGCGGTTGGGCGCGGGGCGAGTAAAATAGAAACCGTGGGAAAATTCATCACGCTCGCTGCCGCAGGTCGCTCACCCCTGCGACACAACACCCAAAAAGCCGGGTTATTGAGCCCGGCCTACATTAAGCACCGCTAAAGGGCAATTTCCCAGCGGTAGACATCACGGGGCCTTAGACAAGGCCTGTCGACTGACACACGATGATCATTCGCCAGTACATTGCGCTGACAAAAACAACTGTAGACAGAAAAAAACTGCCTATATAAACCAAAATTAAATATAATTTGAAAATAATAATCATATTATACTAGGAGTCGTAGGAAATTACATCATATTAATAGTATTACCCGAATGAAAATTACTTTAACCTGAGAACGAAATAATAAATTTTGAATATTTTTTGAAGTCCCTCCATAAATAAGACATTTTTAAATAAAATTTCTTTACTCTTACTTTCTTACTTTCTTTACATTATTAAAAAATATCGGGTTATAAAACAAATCAAAAACGCTACAAATTGTATTTTGCAATGTCCTTAATTTTATGTTTTATCTTTTATGTTGCATGCTAAAATTATTCTTATAAATAAGATTAAACGAATTTACTGCATGAAGTTTTTGACATCCGACGTTTCGGCGATGTTTTAACCGCCGTTGTGCAGGGTAGCCTAAAGCGTTGTCAATCGTCTACCCTGTCAGTTTACCTTGGATAACGGCGGTTGCAGCACCGCCGAAACGTCAGGCGCCTAAGGCATCACGCGGTGAATTGATTTAATCTTATTTATAACGACAAACTGGGGAAGGGGGAAAACCTAAGGGTTTGTCAAACTTCGGCCTATATGATTATTTTCTTGTATATATGTATAATATATTAAGATGTACAGGGTAGTTTAAAGGAACTACCTGAACTGAGCACGTAAGCCACAAAAGATCCATTGTGCCACTCCTGTAATGCCCCCCTCAATGGAGAAGTATTACTATGTGGAAGGGGTTCAAATGTTACGTCAGAGATTAATCTCATCTCACAAATATTCTTGAGAAAAAGCTTTCCAACAACTTTTTGTAGTTGATAGTGACCCGTTCGATGTTAAAATAAACAGGATAAAAGGAAATAAATATGAAATGCAAGTAATGTAGTGTCCATAAAACCGATGTTTTTTTAATGTTACAATTTTGATACACCATTAGACAAGGATTAACTCTTTTGTTTGGGGGAAAACACAAGAGGTTGTCAAATTCGGCCAATATCTAAAAACGTGTATGATACCCTGATACTTGAAGCGCGCGCGTAATCGTCGATATCAGGCGCTCATACGTCGAGAATCATAGCGCTCACGTCAGCGCGTCCCGCGGGGCATAAGAATCGATATATTTCCATCTCGGCTGACACCGCTAGCCGCGTATTTCTCGCTCGCCATTGGGACCCGCGTCTCTATGCTATATAACGAGTCTTTTTAACGAGTATGATATCCTGATACTTAAAGCGCGCGCGTAATGACACACCTCAATTAACTGTATTTTATTCATTGAAATTAAAAACCAACCGTAAGTCGAATAGACCCCAAAACTAACTGGGCTATGCTAGTTAGCAATAACTATTAATCTGTAAAAGGTTTTTTTTAAATAGAAAGTAGTTTACTTGAGTTATCGTGCATAGTAACAAAAAAATCGTTGGATTTCAAGACTTGGCCACTTGGGTGGCCGAAGTAACAACCGCGATATTCTTCGATTTTATATAATTATTCTGTTCAACAGCTGGAATATATTCAATTCGAAGTAGCCTTTTTAATGTGTTTTATAAAGTATGAAATGAAAAGTAAAGAAAAATTTAATTTCTCTCATCGAATAAATATACCCGGTCTTAATTTAATTTCTATTGCGATATCCAATACGATGTTAAATAAAATCTCTTCATTGCTACTATTTTAATTAGTGGGAAAGCAGCGTCGGTTTTCGCGCCGCTCGTCCTATTAGAACCCCGCTTTATTATTTTATACGGCGCGGTCGCAAAAACGCGTCGCGGAATCTTTTACGTGCGAATTCAATTAGGCGCGCCGCACACTTTTTATGCGGGTTACAATAGCGGGCGCCTTTATTGCGCTGCTTACGCTTAAAACGCTGTCGCGAGCGCGCGCCCCGCATGAAACATGCGGGCATTTGGATGCGTTACGACTGCGACCCGCAGCGTTTATGCGGCAAGCCTTCATCCCCGGGGACACTGGCTACGAAGCTGCCAGCCGTTCGACTATAATTTATTTTTTAATGTTGTGAAAGATTGTAGGCAACAATTGTAAGAATTCGAAAAAAATTCGTTAGGTTAATTTAGTTTTTAAATGTTTTTTTTTCAAACATAAGCTTGATTGGTCTGTGGCAAAATAAATAAGTAAAAAAAATATGAAAACCCTTAAAGTTTCATTAATTAAATTCCTAACTTTAGGATAGTGAAATATCCT
>JAOPUG010000004.1:22336434-22351127 GCA_027564375.1 Micropterix facetella | reverse complement strand
GAACATTTTAATATAGTATACATACATACAAGAAAATAATCATATGGGCCGAAGTTTGACAAACTCTTGGGTTTTCCACCTGCCCCAGTTTTATTTTGAAATTCTGGATGGAAGCGGCCAGTTTCTTTTAAAATTTTGAAATAGCTGAGGAGTGTCCTAAATTCAATTTGTAGTCCCCGGTGTTGCTTGCTGTCATTATATGAGGGCGTCATAAATACCATTGAACACATGCCCAAAGGTTTATAGTAAGAATGTGTGGTGTAGCTTGATCCAGCTGGTACACTTGAAATCAGGGCATTTCAAAATTGGATCGTAAATTTTATTATTTCAAAACTTTGCATACCTCACTACAAATAAGTTATAAAAAAACCTCATTTTATTTATTTGTATGTAATGAACACATTGTTTGAATTTGTGTAGTTCAAAACCCGCTGAATATGTCGAAAAGTAACGTAAGCAAGAGTTGTTGGTAACATCCTCAAAAATCCAACTCTAATTTATTTATTTTTTCTATGGCCAGAATTAACGGATATATGTTTTTTTGGAGTTTTGTAAAGTCCAAATAAAAGCACAAGTAAATATATAAAATCTCTGTTATATATTTTAAATTGAACTTCTTTCAGTGATGTATCCAATAAATTAATGTGTCAAGCACGGATGCAAGTCTTGCTTCTTAGGTAGCTATACGAATAAATAGCTTTGAATTCCCCACTTTCTAAGATCTTACTGTTCATTATCCTCAATTAGTTTAATTTTATAATTTTGAGATGTTTTTTAGCATAATATTATGATGATAACTATCATTCCCAGTTTACTAAATCCATTAGTCATCATTTATTAATCATTCCCTGTCCGCCTCAAGTTTGTAATGCTAGCGATATAAGTCCAACATATCGTTGTGCCATTTAAGATATATTATTGAGAGACAGCCCTGAATGTTACGAGCTTTAAATTCAAATTGCTGCTTTGTTTACGAAGTGGAATCGATTGCAGTAGCACAAAGTAATACTTAGTGCACTTGTCAGCGGCTCCAGCAATGCGCATGCTCCTATAATTACATATGCTAGATAGCTGCAGCCATCTGACGATGGTAGCTTATGTAGGGCTGGTTACATAGATAATCAATAGCACTCAAGGAAGTGTATAAATAATATTCGGAAAAAAAAATCTACAATGATTACCCAACTCTGGATTTATGGATCGTCAATATAAAAGTACTCCTCAAATTTTATATTGTTGAATTGCACAATATGGTAAATCCCCAATAAACATGTATAATAATACGAATATAATAATTAATAAATACAATTATGGCTTAAATATATGTGTAATATAATATAATATAATATAATATATGAATACAATTATAAAAATAATGGAAAATAATAATAAATTTTATTTATAATAAATACGATACTATATATGATTTTATGCATAATACTTTATATGTCATTAGAAAATATTGCCAAAGGAAAAAGAGAGAGAGAGAGAGTGAGAGAGAGAGAGAGAGAGAGAGAGAGAGAGAGAGAGAGAGAGAGAGAGAGATGGCGTTTATTGCATCTTGCATTCCTCGACCTTCTCTGAAGCCAAATTGGTGAGGTGAAAGGAGTTCCTCTGCATCCACGTGTTCCATAAGCCTTTTTTACAATTTTTTAATCGCTTTGGAAACGTATTCTGTAGACATATGGGTCGATAGTTCCCAATATCTTTTTTGTTGCCATTCTTAAATATTGGAATAACTTTTGACGTCTTTAGTACATGTGGAAAGGTGCCCGATTTGAAACTTATTTTTACTATATATGAGAGTGGTTCAGAAATAAAACTCGGCTACAAGTTTGAAGTGACTTGTCCGTGTACAATCTAACCCGGGTGAAGAATTAGTTTTCAGAGTTTTTATGGTGTTTGCAACTTCCAATGTGTCTACAGAACCCAACTGTTTTTTTAGTTTTAGGTGAGATAGTTATGAAGTCTGTCAAATTTTTGAGATAGTTATGAAGCTTGTATTTATGCTGAATATATTCCTGTAGTTTGTGTCACAATTGAGGTTGTCAACTGTTACGGACGATCCCGGCCAACCCGGATCGTATCAACGAATTTTATCGCTATATCACCACGGAGTGAAACACAGAGACTTGGTGGACGAAGACAAATCTACGCACCAAGTTCCACATCAGCCCGCGAGAGGCCAACTCCTTACCACGAGGCACTGGGAATTTTCAAACCCAGTGGGGCGGGGTAACCTCGTGCCTTCGCTCCCTAATTTAGACGGTTTACTCCATTCACCAGTTGGGTTCCAGGCTCGAAGTCGCTTGCGCAACCTCTACCTATCGTGATAACGCGGCATTCCTTAACTCGAAAATAACGCGGATCTGTGGCGTCTTTTACTCGGCAATATTCATCCGAGATCGCGTGGATATCGGGTCGTTTCTAAGGATAGGAGATGACAGGTCGATACCTACCTCCGTGCCTTAAAGAACATACGTTCCCAGATCCGTTCGGGTCTCAGTCAGTAACACGGCCGGTTTTCCCGTCCCGTGCATCAGCTGTCCAGTTCCGCCCGAGTTTCCGTCCCCAGATCCACCGCAAAGCGGTTTCACCAGGTTGGTCCCTCTTCGAGGAGGCTCCCGGATATGAACTGCCCCGCGAGCTGAGCCGACCAACTTGACAAAACGGCCATCATAGCCCGAGCTACACGGAACCCTTAAAAACCGTCACAGATTGTCATAATATTCATCAGTGATGGTTTGACCTTTCGGAGGTAATCTGTTATCGAAATTGCATCTGTATCCTAAAAGACCGACGCCATCACTTTCTCAGCCGATTGCACAACTTCAGCTTTTTTTGCAGCCATACACCCAGATTTTACCCTCTGTTTTGTATTTTGAATTTTAATGTACAATGGTGGACTCACATTACATCTGGTGTTGTAAATTACTGTAAAAAATGGTACAAAACGTGTTCAGGGTTTTTCATTTAAATTCTTTTTTGATAGATAGTAAGCAAACGCGGCACGCACGGACCGATAGATTTTATATGCAATTCATTATTTTAGGATGTGATATAACCATTCTTTAAGGATGCTTACACCGTCAGTTATTTCAGATAACTTCAATCGACCATTTGCGATGACAACATCGTGAAATCCGGAGATAATTGCCGGATTCGTGATGCTTTTTGGATATCCGGCTCGGAGTTCATCTTCGACGCATATACAAATGCGTTTAAGCTAAGCCACCCAGTTCTTGACTTTGACTTAAGGGAAAGTATTTCCACCCAACACATGTTTCAACTTTTCTGCTCTCTTCAAACATTTCATATGAAGAAATTTAATTGTAGGCCATTGTTCAGTTTTATCGCTTTCGGAAAAAAACCACCAAAAGTTTTCGTAAGACAGTTTACAAAACTGTTCACTCTATCGATTACAAATTTAGAACATTGATAGCTAGAAAACCCTTTTTAAAATATCTCAGAATTTAAAAAAAAACCATATTAAAGTAGTATAGGCCAGATCCTCATCATCCAGCGTACGTATTAAGCTTAAAAAAAATATAGTTTTCTTTATAATCTTTCATTTTATTTTATTTTATTATTGTTTAGGAAATATACAGCTGATTCAATACATTATATACAAACTTGTTTCAACAAATAAATACATATAAGGGAGGTGGGAAACAAGGAGTCATAATAAGTAAATAAATTTAATATGAATACACGTTATATAATGTATATACATACATGCTATTTAAATATATTCATGAAAACATATTCATTTTATTGCAATTATAATAATAAGTCAACACCGTCTTTAATTATTGCTTTCTTGAGAGCGATAGATAACGTGTTGAATACATCCGTATCGCCTAGCTGTGTATTACAAATTTTACTTACCTTTTAAATGTAACAACTTTGTACCTAATTAGTGCTAACCTGCGGAAGGTGGAATAGTTCCGAGTCGCCACGATACAAGGAAATATACTATTCCAAGCAGATCATAGCAATCGGTGCAACCTGCCAATAACTTATAGAAAATACCACATCTGCGCTTTTTCTTTATGATCGTAATGATTGAAGCCCATGAAAAGTAGCTGCTTCATGTTAATCGATAATTCAAATATTTCAAGAACAAATTTTGAATACGTTCAATTCTCTTTACGTGAATATTATAGCTAGGAGATTACATTTGAGAGGCATATTCTAGGTAAGAAAGAATTGTTTTGAAGGTCGAAGTATGGATCCTAACATACTATATGTTTTTTTTGTGATGCTAACAACGTGAGAGTTAAATAAAAACTTATTATCTAAAAGAACTCCCAGATCCCGGATTGCAATTTTCTCTGTTATCGAGAAACCAATGACAGTATAATTAAAAGTTAAAATATTATTTTTAAGTGTAAAACTCATTCAGGAATGATCGATTCAAGGCGCAATAAAGAGATAGTTTATCTAGATCATGGATCGATTGCCAGCCTGCATACATTTTCATATCGTCTGCAAAGTAGGAAATTACAAAATTTAAAACGGTTATTTCTGTCATTGATATAAAATGTAATAGTAAATTTTGAAATAATAATTTACATTTGCGTTTTGGCCATTCATATGGTGATCAGATCCTGCGCAGGATTGGAAAACCAAATTTATCCATGTAACAAATAACTGAAATGAGATATAGAATACTGCCATATAGCAATTGGGTCTAATGGGGTCGTGCAGTTCGGGTCTTAAAGGCCAACTCTGTCTATCACCGTCGGCCCAAGTCGCGGCTCTACATCTATCCGGCAACCTCCTCGAAGAGGGACGAAACCGGTGAAACCGCAGTGTATGGCGGATGATCTGGGGGAAGACTTCGGCGATGTTGGATGTCTCAACACTGGTCGGCATGCCGGCCTTTGCTTAGTGACCATCCTGCAGATGGGCCCTCCATTCTTGGATATATGCGATGATCAACGGGTTGATCCGAGTGTATCCCGGCAATACGGCATATGCACTCGGTGAAAACTTCGGATGGATGGTTGTCTGAGGCACTGCTTGGTCTGCCGGTCCTTGCTCAACAACGAATAGCCGGAGGAGTTTGGAAGCGAAATGTGACGTAAGGAAGCGGGGGTAGTTAGATACCTTAAGCTATCTTTCCTTAGAAATGAATAATTAGCCACCTGATCTCTTGTGGTAAGCCGAGTACAGGGCGCCTCGGATACGCGATAATTCCAGTGAGGAATTGCCGCTTACTTGAGGTAGAACATCGCTCAAGCGACTTCGAACCTGTGACCAGACGGACCAGAGGGAGATCGGAGGAATCTGACCACATCTGGTAGTAAGGGCGCGATGGACGCCAAACTGGGATTGACAATTCCCAGTGCCTCGCGGTAAGGAGTAGGATTCTTACTGGTTGAGGTGGAGCTTGGCACGTAGATTCTTCTTTGTCCTCAGTATCTGTGTTTCATCCTGAGGTGATATAACGAAAAGATCGTTGAAACGCTCCGGGGTGGCCAGGTTCGCCAGTAGCTGTTGATAATCTCAACTGCCACATAGCAATGGTGGAAAGGGTTGAACTCGCAAAGATGAATACACTTTATACCGAAATTTATGAACTGAAAGTCAGTGGACGATGGTGATGCTGTACAAACTAGCTAAATGAAAAATGTTCCTATCTTAACCACAACTCTCAACTATATTGCAGTGTGTTGCAGACTCGTAAAGTTGAAACTTCCTATTTTTATTTCTTATTACTTAAAATAAAATATGATATCACAATATAAGGGACGTTTCTCCACGTTTCTTCAATTGTGACTGACTGTTTTCGATCTAATGCGTTTCAGGAATGGAGCCGTACCAAGATGTGCACCAAGAAGGGCACCGTGTCAGGATTTCGACTACGAAGCAAAAGAGAGTCCTTGATACTAGTTATGTCCAAGCCTGGAATCGAATTATTATTTTTATAGTATATGAACCCTGCCTGCGTACATTTTTGTACACATGCTGAATTACAGGACCAGCCCATTAGGGCAACATGTATTATCATCTATGAGTCCTTTAATATTTGTCCAATTTAACCCTCATATTTTCGACTTTCAAAGATTAGGGGGTCTAATATTTACTCCCTACCTAATAAGTAGGTACTCAACTTTTGGTCGAAAAAATATACACTTATTTTACAAAATATACACCTAATCAATTTACTTTAATCGACTACAAAGTAGCCTCGTCGGTAATGGTCACATTTCTCCTAGCGTTTCCACCATAGTGAAAAACACTGCTGAAACGCATATTTTGGTCTAGCGTTTATTTAGACAGCGGCATTAAGAATAATGTTCCTTCTTGATTCGAACAGGTCAAAAATCCAAAAAAATCCAGGCCAAAAATTACCTAGGTAGTTTGTAGCCTGAAGAATTACTGCAGTGACGGGTATGCGGGATTTTACATGACCATAATCTACATTGTCATTTTCGCTTGTTGAAGGTCTACCGGGATATACATTATTGTAGTTTGCCGTACACTGATGTGCGGCCATCTTTGAAGTTTTTGACCAGATGCTCATCATATGATCCCAGATAGCCTGTTGGATCATTTGAATGGCTTCCACTTGGGTTTTGTCAAGCTTTTAGTAAAATTGATATATGTATGTACTTTCTAATAAGTCATTAGATTCTTGATAATACAACGAATGCTTGCTACATACACTTCCTCGCTCATCGGCTAATTGCCAGCGATTGACTCTTTCAGCAATCTCTGAGCCGGGACTGGAGAATTCTTGGCTAGGGGGACACCACACAATTTATTCCAATTCAATGTATTTTCTCGAAGGATCTTGCAGCGTCCCAACTTCCAATTCCCTTTCCCTCTGTCATTCATCATTATGCATTGCTATTGCTGCAGAGCAAAAGGGAACCAAATCTGAGGAAATCAGATATAGCCACTCGATTGAAGTGGCTGGTGAGAAGTTTTCAAATGTCAGGCGAGTGTTCAAATCTCCTGAACGGGATCTGCTTTGGCAGGCAGATTCAAGGGGGACCGGTGCGACCTTTCTTATCTCGGGCCCCGAACGTGAAATACGCGATGAAGTCAAATAGTGAAATATGCCGATGAGCGGACGGAATTTGGCACGTTTACAAATGCTAGACTAGAGAAGTGAAATTAAATAATAAATGTGAAATAGACACATAGAATGTTTTAGTGATAGCACACAAATGAAATCTTACTACCACCAATGAACGAACACACATATGCAAAAGAACAACGCCCTTAATGTCTGACAGATGACTGTCCGCGAGCATGTTAAGCTATCAATAAGTGTGTTGACATTCGAAAAAAGGCACCTGCACGCACATTAGATTAATCAAGAGAGTCAAAAGTGGGCTCGATTGAATTTCTTCGTGAACTAAAATCGGAAATTAATTCATGTGAACGGGATGGAGCAATACGTTAGAGCGGAATGTGAAATGAGTAGTTGTAACTTTTACGTATTAAAACTATCCACCGAAAATAAAACCAGCTAAATCTGAGATCGCTCTGTGTTCAAATTTATTCGGATGGCTTTAAGTCCGGCAGGTAGTTTTGGTGCGGGAAAATCGATGATCGATCATTTCATATTTCGCTCTAATGTATTGCGCTGTCTCGTTTGCATGAAATAATTTCCAATATTATTTCACGAAGAAACGCAATCGGGTCCAGTACTACTATATACAAACACTGATTGGAAAAAAAAAATATTATTTCATAAATCACACTGAACGTTTGCAGAACTGGCGACATATATTAACAATAAAAAAAAATAATTACAATGTTTGAAAATAGATCTCTTTGGACGTAGAAGAAAGGTTGTTTCATTTAATTGTTATTTGTTTTCATTGAGGCGTTATTTTAAAAATTGTGAGTTTATATTTTTTTTCTGTGTGATTTTCTACGGTTTTTAAGTGTAACTTGACATCTCAGCAGAGCCTCGCTCAGCTTCAAATTGCATTTGGTTAAACTGTACCAAGCAAGAAAAGAAGTTATACCTGGTTTTGAAGAATTCAAATGCGGTCTTGTCAATGTAAGTGATGAATTTCTTAAAGGTCACCCATCCACCGCTGTCAACAAAAAAAAACATCGATCCTGGGCCGTATGATCGAAACAGACAGGCATGTGACGTAAGATGGGATTTTTCCATTCTTATGCATAGCCATGGGTAGGTACAATAAATCCTATATAAATATTTGGCAGTGAGAAACCTGTGCTCGCGGTGGTTCCTACACGATTTACCTGAGGCTCAAAAAATGGGACGCTTCACTTGGTACAGTGCCGTGCTTACCAGATTCAACGAATAACGCCAAATTTGGTGTGGAACATAATAACAGGTGACAAAACATGAATTCACAGCTACGACCTAAAAAAAAGGAGCAATCGGCCATTTGGGTCTTAAAAGAAGAGCCAAACCCAACAAAAGTGGCGTGCAGCGGATGATCGCTTCTTTTTGTAGGAAAACTTGACCCGTGGCTATTGTTGCTTTGGAGAATCATCGTAGCCTGAATGCCGATTGCTACCCGACCATTTGCTTGCTGGAAGTTATTGATGAACTCTATAAAAGAAACTGTAGGTAAACGATGCATACTCTTTCACCAAAACAATGTCAGCTATCACACGGCCAGATAGACAAACGCATTTTTGAAGGCGAAAAACATAGAACTCATGAGCCATCTTCCATTCAGTCCCAACTTAACAACTTGTGACTTCTTACTTTTCCCAAATAATAATAGCCAATTCCACGGTCAAAGATGTTCATCGCCAGAAAAGAATGTCAAAATATATGAAACATATGTTACCGAAGTCAACAAGGAGGATTGCAATAAATGATATGAAAATTTGTTTTTAGGCATAGACACGTGTAGACTCACGGAGAAAATGTTGAAAAACAATAAATATACTTTTAGCTATTCATTGCCGAAATTTTAAGTTTAATCGTCTTTTTAAGACTAGTTAATTTGTTTTAAAAAATGAACCAAAATGGTTAGGGAGGACAGCACTTGCATTACGAAGATAAAAATACAAACCTCTACTTACACATACAGATAAAATATAATAAACTCATTAAACAAAAAGTTGGTTTCTATCGGAGAGGTCAAGCTAGATGGTTGTTGGAGAGTCAAGAAAGCATAGAGGAATTCTCTTATATGACGTTAAAAACCAGCCGATACTCGGTGTTCATACTAGTGGAGGACTTCTCTGAAATAGCAAACTAATAGTGCTAAAGAACTCGATGAAATTGATGGAATACTGTAACAGAACAACTTGCAAACCCCTCAGCATACATAATAATATATAAAATCTGACCCTAGTTACAGGAATTTTCACAATTCAGTATACATTAGCAAATATTAATTATGCCATTATATCATACGGGTGGAGATTTGACAGATCTAGATTACTAACGGGCTGTATCGGTTCTAGACATAATATCATATACGTACTCAATAAATGCACGAAAATTAATCAACGCTAATACGTATCGGACAGATAAGCAAATATTTTCACAAAATCATTACCGATTCAGATGAGGTCTCGGTTATAGGATCTAATACGGAATACATTTCTAAAAATTTCTATGGAAATGATAAATGCATCAATGTGTCCCTTGACCCGGCGAAGCCTTTCGATTCCTTTTCGCACGTGTTACTATTAAAGAGCTCTTCTCTTGGAATTAGTGGCTGCGGGAAATTTTCCAGAGAATTATTATCCACGCCGTTGCTCGAGAGTTTGTTGTTTACAAATAAGATGTATGCCAGTGATTGCCATAATTTAAATACCAGAAATAGAAAAAAGCCTTGAACACTTTAGTTCGGTTTAAAGAAGGTAGGAACTTCTTTCGGCTATGTATTTATTTCCACAACAACAAAAAATCAGGAAAATTTAGAGTTGCCAATAAAACAATTTAGGCAACGTGGTAAATACCTACTCTGTAAAATAGCTCACTATTTTAATAACTACTACCTGAATAATACAGATACCTGGTGTTAATATAACTTGTTTTCCAGATTGACTTCTCTTACAATTCTACTAAAACTAAAGGATGTTCTTTTAACTATTTTTCATTTCTTTTTGTCTCCAATTTTACTTATTCTTGTGTTCAGCAGATTTCCACTTCTTCCAACAATAATACCAAAAAGTGGTCAGTTGGTTTTATTGTAATGGTTATTTTCAGTAGATCCTCTAGAATCCGTCGAAAAAAAAAAGAATGCATTTTAATTCTATTGTCTCTTAAAGTTAAGGATGTATTTACGTTGAATAAAAACTTTATATTTTAAACTCAGTTGCCTGGTTTAAGCGCTGCTTTGAAAACAGAGAGAAAAGAGCAAAGTCACGCAACGCTATACGTGGCTAACACAAATATCCTTACGGTGTGCCTAAAGGGAACATGCGTTCAACGCTTTTCCTCTTATGTGATAATGGCCTCTGTAACCTAAAATAATAGCTTTACATATCTTCACATAAGGGGGCAATACTGTTCGTAACTTATCTTTATAAAGTGGCAGAATATAGGATTGCGCTGAAGGATTGTTAGAATATAATTTTCTGACCTTAAATACTAGGAAAACCAAATATTTGATGTTTTCTACCGATTTCGTCGAAAACGAATGTATTTTTATTACAAAACTGCGCTGATGGAAAATGCTTAAAATTATGCGGAAAAGAGAATTTAAGGATAGAGTGTATAGGGCAATTGTATTTGCAGTCTTTTAATGCCGGTCTGACTACATCGAATATTAGCAATAAGCTTGCAATTTTGTATGTCTTTATATGCAAATAAAGAGTCATTACTATTGTTATTATTATATGTGACCACATTGGCCATAACAGCGTAGTCAGATTAAATAAACATGACATACGCATTTGATTGAAAATTTGTACACAATACTGTGCGATTCCCAGCTGGGTTAGCATTCGTGATAAGCGGTCAATTCTCGCTGCGATTCGCCGCGTCGCGCCGCCTTGTCGCTACATCGCTTTGTGACGGATCAAACGTTCATATTTGCCGTTCGCAAGAAGGCAAATGTTTGCCAGTCGGTGCCACCCCCCTTTCGCGCACACCCCCCTTCATGTCTTTTCGCCGTTGTTCCGATATTGACTGGGAATGAAAGGATTCCGGGAGATTGGTTTCGCGCCCTTTATCGCGCGGCGCCCGAATGGAGCGATAAGACGATGCGATGGGCCAACCGTGAATAACCGCGACCACCAAGCGCCAAACGCCAATGCCAATGAGACCGCCTTATTGCACCTAAACCCCCTTTCACTCTTTCGCTCATTGCGATCGACTTTCGCGGGGCGGTTTTATCAGATTTCCAAATACTTTCCTCTCTAGTAGTTAGTGGGTAGCATTCACAAAGTAGGATGGAGGGGTATACGAGGTACGACAATAAAGTATATACTGATTTGGCCAATGGAAATGAGGTAACACTGCAGTCTTCATAGACACTCCAACCTTGACTTTGATATTCCTGCTACTAATAGTCATCCTTACAAATCTCAGTCTTGAGTACTGATACTTGGTTTTGTTTCTGGTTAGCGAAATGGAAACGCTATTTATTTTTGTATTAATCTCGATGATGATGTGAGTACAATTACGATAAGGTGTAGGATTTTAGAAATATGGTTGTGTCAAGAGCTCAAGTTTTCGTTGATATAAAATATTTTGTGGAGGCAGAACGAATTTAAAAACGAATACAGCAATGGACGACCATCAACCTCACAGACAGCTGTCAACACGACCAGGTTCAATGAAATCGTATAATCCGATAGAAGATTATCTGTGAAAATAGTTGTAGATAAAGTAAACATCAATCGAGAATCTGGTCGCCAAATAGTAACAGACGATCTGGGCGTGCGAAATTTTATGCAAAAATGGTCTCGAAAAAATCTTCCAGGGCTATAGCAAGATGCAAGAAAAATGTGGCAGATGATCTGTTCGAAATAAGGCAACACTGAAGCCTTCATAGACAGTTTATTGAATAGTGTTTTCAATGTTTATGAGGGTAGTTTCTGCCAAAATGTCATCAGATACATAACAAGGGACAACATCCTAGAATAAAGCTGAAACAAATGTTACTAGCAGTGCAGAGGCGTTAGAGGAAATAGAAGGAACGCGGAAGGAAACTATAATGGATGATATTACACCATAACTGACTAGAAGCGTAAATATTTTTTGTTATCATATGAGTTTCATTACCTTATTGTCGCACCGCATACTATTAGCTCGACCAATCTGGCGAGACCACGACTTAATTTAATTTCTTTTATTTAGGAAAATAACAAATGCAGCAATAAGTAGTCAAACATGTTAAATATACAATCATCAAAAATATATTTTCCACTAAATGATAAAACTTTAAAATAATAATAAAAACAAACAAAAAAAACAGAAGGGAAATCGGGAGTAAGATAGAGAGGGAGAAACCAGGCAGGGAATAAAAGATATACCCATCAATTTAAAAAAAATCTCCAACCTTCTCCATGGCCCATTGTTTGACAGTACTCTGCACCTCATCGTCTGTCGAAAATCTTATCCCACCCATAAATGACTTCAGGCAGATGAAATTATGAAAATCTAAAGGTGGAAGATAACGACTGTGAGCGGGATAGTTGATGTGCAGCGAATAAGTCCAAACGTTGATTTGTGGTGTTTGGCTGTGTTGAATTTATTTTCATGCAACACACTTACGACATCACTTATCATCATCCCAGGGATGGTATTATGAACCGTACTAATATGTACGGTTAATAATACCATCCCTGGGATGCGCCAAAGTTTACCTCTTCATGTGGACGAGCCTCTGGCCTAGACGGAGTATCCCACGCTAAGATGAGAAAGAGGTAACGTGCAGGTGTATACTGGAAACTCCAGTTTAGCAACTACAGGGCGAGGTCCAGGGAGTTGCTGATCGGAGGCTAAAATACCTTCCTCAAGCCAAGGTGTTATCCGTACAATGCCGAGGGCTGCATGGCTGTGGGGCAGCTCAGTCTCTTACGGTGGCTTTCTGAAAACTGAGCAATCAGACAGTATTCAAAAAGCCCTTTAACCGACGCCAGGCTCTGTCGGTTTCTTGACGTCTCTTCGCTGACTACTCGTGGGAACATATATGGACTCAAATAATGTCAAAAATTCGCTTTTAAATTCCGATCAGGACTTTACGGACCGTCAGCGACCTCGCTCCCAGGAGTCAGAGGGTGACCTCGCCCAGATTTAGACGGATTTGTCCATCCTCCCGTTTGGTCAAGCGTTCGAAGTCGCTGCGCGGTGTCTACCTACGTACGCGGTGTTTCGTGAATCGAAAATATCGCAGATCCGAGGCGTCCTTTACTCGGCATATATAACCCGAGATCGGATGGCAAATGGATCGCTTCTAAGGATAGGTCTAACAACATCTACCCCCGCATCTTAGGGAATATACACTTCCAGATCCCTTCGGGTCTCTGCCGATTGAACAGCATGGCGTGTGAACCGACCAGTGCGCCAGTCGGCCAGTTCCGCCCGAGGTATTCCCCCAGATCCGCCGCACAGCGGTTTGGCCACGTTAGTCCCTATTCGTAGAGGCTCCCGGATAGGAGTTTCTCCATTAGACGGCCATCCGGCCGTAAACTTTCAGTATGGCTCACATATAAGAATACTTAGATTGGAAAGACTACTTAATTTTTCGAAAAAGTTAACGAATATTTTCCCAGCCGGCGACGCCTATGAAAATGTGCAATTTGAATAGTAATACGCGCCGGAAATCACTTAGAGCGTAGAATAACTAAGTTGTTCAATTTAGATTGAGGTCGAGTGGGGTAATTACAGTATTTGTACGCTGGGGAAAGTTGCCCCGCTACCACTCTATCATTAACATTTTCCGGGTGAGTGGAACTTATCCATATAGTTGGTACTCCATAAATAATACATCTATAAAGCAAAATGTGTCTGAGAGCCTGAGTGTTACATGTAAATATCCGGACAATTTTCAGAGCGGCGTGTCACTTTGAAGCCGAGAAATAATTTGAATGTGGCTGAATGCAATCTCGCGGCAATTCTTCTCATCGCAGTCACCAGTCCTGGGATATTTATATAATTCATTTTATTTCAGTTATTTATACAAACATACAACTACTATAAGATTAGTAAATTATAATTTATATAGTTTCCGTAGCCACGATGAATCATCGGTCCTCATTTTGCAGTATCGAGCGCGGTCAGTAATTGGATTGGTGACCGCTTGAGTGTCTCATTGCGTGATACTAAGAAATGACCACCTAGAAGATGTTGTCACTCCTAAAAGCACCATTCTTGTATGTAAATTCACAAAAATCGAATTTACCACCCCACTTGACTTATCTTGTACGTGTGGGGATTTTGAGTACTTGAATCTTTACAAAAGTTTTTACAACTATATTTATGAAAATATTCATAAGATCATTTTATTATACAGAAAAATGTTGTTTATTTAGTTATAAAATCCACTTATGGAAAAAGATCCAAACGTTCATCTCATATTTACAGTTTAACTACATAACTTATTTCTTAACTTGAAGGTATGACACACTTAGATTAATTGAAGCCGACTATTTAACGAAAATGTATATTTTATATAATTAAAGTTAACAAATAACGTGAGTTTGACAATATGTTTTGGATAATATTTTAATAGAATATTTAAAATATTACTTACTATTTATAAAAATATTACATTTCCCTT
>JAOPUG010000004.1:21829820-21840707 GCA_027564375.1 Micropterix facetella | reverse complement strand
CTCTATTAAAATTATAATAAAATAGTCATGAAATAGTCAGATATAAATTAGTAAGTGATAATAATAAAATGGAATAGGCAAAATACAGTTCAATTTGAAGAACAAATAGATGGAAGTCATATTTATTAGTTGTAATTTTATATATTAAAAAGCCTAGTAATCGATTCTGTGGCCGATTCCGTAAGGCTCATCTCGGACATACCTACTACATGTATGTTTTTATTAGGCATGTTCTCCTCAATGCCAAAAGTGAGGTAGTAGTCTCCAAATGGTAGAGGGGGTAGCTATGACGTAGTAAAGACAGCGGCGGGCCTATATTGTTGAGCGATGTTGACTGGACCGATTTACTTGGTTAAGATGTCTAATAAAAGTGTTTTTAATGTGGAATAAATCATTTCTCACACTGATTTATGTAAAACTTAAATAAAATGAGATAGATAGACAAAAAAGAACTACTTTTTTATTTTGTTAATATTTTGCTAAATATCAGAATTTTGTAATTATTGGCTGAAATAAAACATATTGTGGCATTCATAAAAAATCCAAGAAACTTTAAATCATGCCGATCGGCGGCAGCGCACGCAAGTTTGTATTTGGTCAGAGATTTCTCATGTAAAACAGGTGTTAGCTATCAAGTAAAAAGTTACAAGTTAAAATGCCTAATTAGTTGTCCGATTAATGTTGTGTTCTGTACCTATCTTAACATTACGGGGAAATTATGTTTAGTA
Source organism: Micropterix facetella (assembly GCA_027564375.1). Taxonomy (NCBI): domain Eukaryota; kingdom Metazoa; phylum Arthropoda; class Insecta; order Lepidoptera; family Micropterigidae; genus Micropterix; species Micropterix facetella. The sequence continues at coordinate 21,839,979 of JAOPUG010000004.1, read as the reverse complement.
TGTATGTACCTACATATAATATTATTTATTTGTCCAAGACAATCTACTAACTGTGTCATTTATTGTGCTCTATATTCTAGACTGAATCTGGACGGATGTCGATCTCGATCATCTAATGCGTATTTGTATGTATGTATATAAAACACAGAGTAGAGAAAGAGAAAGAGGAAGAAAAGACAGCGATGGAACGTATTTTTGCGTGTCTGTGGCTAATGACGAGTTTTTTTTTCTTTTTGGCCTACTTACTATATCTGGCCCATTTATTGTACAATGTATCGTACGTGTGACATATGTGCAACCAAATATTCGTATTAATTTTTCATTGTGGAAGATCAGGAGGCGTTGGGTGGGATAGTAAAATAAAATATAACTAGCCGTAGTAAGAATCTAGTTCGTTCACATTGTTATACTCGTTAAAATATTTTAATCCGATGTGGCAGATACCCGGCACATATACTTTTGTTTTCTACCACTGCACCTATAACGAAATGATTGGCAGCCGGCTTGTATTGGCACGATACTAGTTCAAGTGTCTTTAAATAATCGGCGGGTTCAGATGTAGGAACTGGTTTTAAATCTCCATTTTCATTGTAGTTCCATCCAAATAGTTCCATGTTCCAAATGTTTCCGTGTAGCTTGGAACTGATGGCCAAATGTGTTAACTAAGTCAGCCTAACTCACGGAGCAGCTCCTATCCGGGAGTCTCCAAGAAGAGGGGACAACCCTGTGAAACCGCTGTGCGGCAGATCTGAGGACGAACCTCGGGCGGAACTGGGCGCTGCCACACTGGTCGGCTTAACGGTCACGTTACTCAACCGGCCAAGGCACTGGGAATTTTCAAACCCAGCGGGCTTCCTCGCGACCGTACTACCAGATACAGATCAGAGATCTCCGATCCCCCGTCTGGTCACAGGTCCGAGGTCGCTTGCGCCGACCTCTGCCTCTAAAGCGGTATCCCTAACTGGGATGTAGCGGATACGGAGCGGCCTTTGCTCGGCAACTCTCACCTGAGATCATGTGGCCCACACTATCATATCTATGGATAAGCATTAGAGGTACCTACTTATCCCCGCTGTCTTAAGAAGCGTACACTTCTAAACTCCATCAGAATCAGTCAGTGACAACACGGCCGGTTGCCCAACCCGTGCGGCAGCTGTCCAGCTCATGCCCGAGTTCCCGTCCCCGGATCTGCCGCACAACGGGTTCACCGGGTTGGTCCCTCTTCGGGGAGGCTCCTGAATAGGAGTTGCTCCGCAAGCTGGGCCGACCAGAATACAGCGGCCATTATAGCCCAGCTATTTGTCAGATACAGTTCAGATGATTCAGATAACATTAATATTTAAATAAATGAGCGGCATGATCGTACGGCACGGTCGTCTCGCTCATTATCCTTGTGCCATCTTAATGACACGGACTTACCATAATTCGCTATTATAAAGGTACGATAGAATAGATCTATCTTATATTAGCAAGTTTTATTTTCGTCAGTTTTCATTGGTTTATAATAATTAAAAATACAAAATGGCCTATTGCCCAAATTCATGATATATAAAACCGCCCACCAAAATAATAAAACTCGCGATCGCCCTAACTTGATTCGCCCGCTAGTGGGATATGTTGCCCATGTTGGAAATTACTCTTGTAATGTCTAGAGATTGATACTCGATGTAATAACAATAAAACCACAACATCCATTTCTGCCGTTTGTAGCGCAGTGCAGAAAATGTACAAAAATCGAAGTATTTGTGATTTTGGCGCATCAGCACGCATTCACTATCTAAGTAGTTATAATAGCAATCGACAGAGTAATGGCGCTAGTAGCTGGGCAATGACAGTTAATACTTATTTAGACAATAGTACGCGTTGTTTTTGTATGGGAAACCTTCTGATGACTATTTATGTCGACTATCTATATGCTGATCGCAGTAAAGAAAGCGATGGCGAAATTCGGTGGGTTTGTGGTTTTGAGTTCGCCAAACAAGGTGATAGCAAGCCAGGAACTACCATACATACAATACATACATACAATAGCCGTACATACATATATACAATAGCCGTACAAACATATATACAATAGCCGTACATAGATATATACAATAGCCGTACATACAATACCATACATACCATACATACAATAGCCGATTATACATACAATCGTCATTTCCCCCTCTCGTAAATTCTCGTATTAATCACGTGGATGTTGCTTTTAAATAACCTATTTGAAATTTTATTTTACAATATTTATTTATTCTCTGACTGCACTGCATTAAATATTTAATAATATTTTGTCAAATCGTCAGTTAATATGCGAATCATTTTTCTGATTTAAAGTGGCTATATCTCTCAAATATTGAAATACTGACATTTTGCAGTCAAACTTAAGTGATTCCCGCATGCATTTAAACAATAATAAAAATATAAGTCTTCTAGCAAATTTCTTAATCTTTAGTGCTATAATAATAATATGATGAAAAATTTCAATATTCTGATTTTTTTTCCAAATAAATAAAAATAAAAGCTGAAGTCATCACTATTTTGAAGTTTCCATTTTTCTTGGAATCTATAGGAGCAAATAACTTGAAACTGTATTGGTAAGATGTATACCATGTAAATGATTAAAATATGATGAAGCCATATTTTTCTTTCTTTTCATTATAATCTTTCATCAAACCAAAAAAAGATATAATTTGCCATGCGCGATTCCAGAAGAATGGTATCACCGCGCAAGCAATACTAGGCGTTCGGTTTATTGCGCACCGCTGGAGTTTCGCTTGGCGTAAGAATGATATCTTCGCGCACGCAAGAATAGTCGTTCGGTGTATTGTTCTCCGCTGAAGTATCGCTTGACAAATCATTCCGCCTTTTGAGGCCTTTTAAAAGCCCAGTCGCAGTATCTGGGTTAATCCGCCGGATATGAGGTTGATGCTGTTTTGGGTCTAACTTCTAATATGTTCCTTTTTAATTGATTCGTAAATTTGGTATCGACATTTGTACTGCAATTATTTAATTTTATTTTCATCCTAATCCTGAATCCAACATTGAACGAAGTCGTTAGGAACCGACGAGGTCTGGAAGAGGAGCCAAGTTAGCCGTAGAGAATAATAGCTATACGCATCATGTCGTTATATGTTCGGTCAGTCTTATATGGAGCATAATGGCGTTAACCTTTGTCAGATGGTGTCTTTTTATTTGTACATATTTTATTTGAATATGTCTATAAAATTGCTCGTCAACTGGGTGGATAAAAGGAAATCCGATGATAACCAAATCAAGAGATACACTTTCATGGTAAAGCTCAAAACGTGTTGTTTTATAAACATCTACCTAGGACATTGTTGACTGTTTTATCATTTACTCCTGCTTCAGGTTGGATGACTTGTACAATCTTAGCATGTGTTTGATTCAGATTTTCATTAGTATTTTCAGGTATGCTCCGAATCTCTATATTGTTTTGTAGACGTTGTGGTTCAGTAGAGTTGATTTTTTATCGATGAAGTCCATTCTTTTTATTAGAACTGAATTATCATATTCAATTGAATCCAGTTTTAGACACTTTGCGTCCATGCTTTTTATTTTCGTTGTTATTTCGTCGTACTGATTGGATATATGGGTGACACTAAAATCTCTTCATTTTGATCCTATATATTTTGATTGGTTGTAGTAATTTCAATGTACTTTTATTTGTCTCGGATATACGTATGTGCCAGGAATCCATTATCGTCGTTCTAAAGATTTCTAGTTTCTCTTCCATAATTTTCTCCTAGATTATAATGCATTTTAGGAGCAATTTTGAATCAAATTTCTCATTTCTGGATATACCATTCTCCGATGGTTGTGTATCTCTGGATGATTGAGTGTTTTTGTGAGAATCCTTGCACACTGGACACTGCCATAATTATTATGTTTGGCTGCCAGTTTACGGAAATTAGTCATAGAGAACCCACCGCAGCTATAATGGAAAATATCCATTGCATACGATGCATTGTATATATTCTGCTGTATAATAATATCGGTACATTTCTTGCACTTCGAGGCCATATTTATGATTTCACGGATAACAAACACTTGAGTATAGTATTGTGATGGTGCTGTGTGGCGTTATGCTTCAACTAATACTGCTCTCCTCATTCGAGGGCTGAGGGTTAGGCGTATAGGATTCAAGTCTCAGATTGGCGGTTCAGGAGACTTCCAAGTTTAGATATGTTTTCTACTGAGCTAAGTGCTTTGAGATTTTGATTTATTGATTAAAGGTGATACATACCAGTAGATCATTTAAAATAAAATTTTTATATCGCGGTGATAAAATAATGACACAACCGTAGATAGGTAGTTCGTGAATGAATCGAAGAATATCGCGGTTGTTTGACTTTATAAATAAGATTATACTAATTTACGGCATGAAGTTTTTAGCACCCGACGTGTCGGCGATGTTGCAATCGCCGTTGTCCAGGGTATATGATTTTACCCTTGACAAAGGCGACATCGCCGTAACATCGGGTGCCAAAGAAATCATGCGGTAAATTCGTTATAATCTAGTTATATTCTTATTTATAAACACTATAACCAATATTAAAATAATTTCGCAGGGCACCCGAGGTGCCACCGCAGCAGTGCGCATTAAACGCAAGATAGAAGTCCGGTGGTGGCGCACAATCGTTACCGAGTGTCTGAAGTGTCGGGGTTATCGTTTAGCTAAGGAAAGAAGCGCTGAGGCTATGGCGCAGTGTATATTGAGGCTGGCCGGTGTATATTTGCTCTGAGGGTGATCGGTCACATGTTTTAAAATTCATTTTAACTCTCTATAATCATTTTTTTTACACATAAACTACAGACTTAGGTATGCAGGACCATCGGATTCTATAGATAGTCAATCGAGACGAACGACGATGGCTTTAACCACAACGGTGCGCAAATCATATCGGGATGGTTGATAACATCGCAACAGATGCGTCTACCATGTTATAAAAAAACTACCCTCTCTCTATGAGCATTCTATAGATTTAATAGTGAATTTCATTTCGCCATTTAAATCCTTCGCTTTAGCGTCAATGTCAATAATAAATATGTGGAGCGGAAGGCAGAAGAGCGCGGCGCGCCCCGTCTCATCAGAGCGTCGGATCGACATTGAAGGCTGAATGTTTTCTGCGTTCGCCGAAGGCGGTATGCATAATACGGAACCTTATGGCAGCAATCGTACGGTTGCCTGCACCCACAGATATGCAAATAATACCGTTCGCTTCGCCCGCCCGAGATTTACTGGGCTATCCGCGGCGCGCCGAGCCACCGCGGTGTGTGTTTCATTCCGGTGTTCTAGATGCTATCAAAAATAATGGCGGCATTACCTATGGTTATAATAATCAAAGTTCTTAGGTATTAGAAGGACTGCTAAGACGGCCGATACGATGGGTTGAACACTCGATGAATGGAGGCGTTGCATTAATCCTGAATTCCTAATATTTTATATATTACAATGGATCTCCAGTTATATCTTAAAAAGTATTATAAGGGATCCAATATCTTACAAGTGATGTATATCTCTGATTCGCACGTTATATTCACAAACATTGTCGAGCATGGGGACACGTCTGTCCGCAACCGTGTCCTTGTGTGGCGTGAGAGCTTTCATCTTTGCTTTTTTCTCAGTGTATGCCCCAAAGTATAGCAAACAGCGGTAGTAAAGTTGACCTTGTACCACTCTAGCCCTAAGCACAACAAATATATTAAATGTAATGCCTACGTGATCAAAATCATCTCCCTACTCTGTCCTCTCCTTTTTGCCTTAACCTCCGTCTTTGCCACCTGCCATGCGGCCGCAACGACAATTAAATTTTCAGATTAAATGTTAATCACGGATGCTCTGGTTTTGTAACCAAAAATATTTTCCTTCGTAATCCACAAACCTACCAATCGGCACAGTTGCTAGATGTCAAATGCTACGGGTGAACCCAACGCCTTGAGACTTTATAACGAATATTATCGTCTTGTCGCCCCAAAACTAACGCAAGGACTAAGACAATCCACGTACCCAGCTCCGACACGATCCGTAAGATACTAACTCCTTACCGCGGGGAACAGGGAATTATCAAACCCAGTGGGCTATCTTCGCGCACTGACTCCCAGATTTTGGACGGATTTCTCTATCCTTCCGTCTGATCACGGTTTCGAGGTCGCTTGCGTGGTTTTTACCTGATATGAGCGGTAAATCGTAACTCGAATATATTGCGGATCCGAAGCGCCCTTTGCTTGGGAAAGCTAGTCGGGATTAGATGGCCGACGGATTGTTTCTAAGGATAGGTGACATTAGGTCAACATCTACTACGCTGTTTTAGAAAGCTTATATTTGTAACGCATACTGCTAGTTTATATTTGTAATGCATACTGCTAGTTTATATTTGTAAAGCATACTGCTAGTTTATATTTGTAAACGCATACATGAAGAATCGATACTAATTTATGGGGAGTCGTAAGTAAAAACGGAGCTGCCATGGAATTCACCGACCAGAGTCGGGCCCATCATAATACTAATGTTACAATTTTGGTGGGTGAGCGGTAGATTCCGGACTAACGGCCTGCTGTGGTAGGTTTAGTACAGCTGTCTTGCCACATGTGAGATTACATCTTACCACCCGTTCACTCCCCCTTAGAAGCCATAGTATTTGAGGTGCGAACATCGCGGTTTTAGATATTTTTCTAGGGAGGCGTTAATTATTTTCCTGAAATCGTAGAATGTAGAAATCGACCACTAGCGAAAAAGCGTTATGCTGGTCGCGTGAGGCGGTCGCGCCGCTCGATATCGCCGCTCGGCCTGGAGCCCAACCGGCCTGTAGCGTAATGTGGGGTGCGTGAGGCGGCCGCGCCGCTCGCTTTTTTTTGTTACAGAAACACTAGCGATCTTTGTATCATCGCATTTATGCAGAATTCAAAACTGCATGCCTCAAAATCATCGACATGTGATTTTGCTTCGCTCGAACACCGCTTTCCAAAATTGTAGCGAGCGTGACATCATTAGTCACGCCACGGGAGGTCTTGTTTCATTTCTTGGATGAAATTTGATTTATTCTGCTGCACAACGATCAACGCTCTGGAATTACTTCCAATTTAGGCCTCCAGCAGATTTTCCTTCGGGAATCCACAAACCAGCACATCGGCATGATCCAAAAGAAACGGAATAAAGCCTAATTTGCCATCCGCAGGCCAATTTCTAATTGGCTACTATCTAATTCTTACATTTTTTTCCTAAAACTGTGCGCAATAGCACCCATTTATTCCATTGAACAGTAACGAAGTTATTTATGGCCAAGAGCACCGACTACAATACGGAACTATTTATTGTCTTTGTGGATTACAAAAAAATTAGTGACTGTGGTCATATCCGCTGTTATAAATGTAATATTCTCAAGTAGATGATCGATACATCACTGGTATTAAAGATGTAAATTAACTGCGACGCCACAGGCAAAATCTACTATTAATTAAATTGTCCTTATTAATAATACTTTGTTAAGAAATAAAGTACCCTACAGTATTATTTATTTATAAATACTGTGTACCTTCATGCTTAATTAGGTCCTTTGCTTTTAGGTACAAAGGCAAGCTGGATCATTTTTTTTAAATAAAAAAAGTGGGCGTACATGTGTCGCAGAAACCGACAGACGACGTGAATACGTCCACAATGTTCATCAAGTACATAGTTGATTTATTGCTATTGATATCTGGAAAGAATGAAGGTAGGTAGTAAATAAATAAAAATATGTTCATGCATTGTGGCTTTGACGCAGAAGCGATTTCATTAGGTATCTATTTGCATAGCAGCTGCTTTGTTAGATATACTGGCACCGTCGCCGCAAAGGCTCCCTTTCGCTGCCGTCACGTTTAATTCTGCAATAGATTAGCCCCAATCTGGTGCGTAGCAAGTCTTAGAGCACCAGATCGTCAGGTTAAGAGTGTTGTAGCTCCACTAAGTCAAAAGTGAAAGCTCCACTAGAGACGACTTGCACCAACGCCGTTAACGGCACTTAACAGCACTTGGGATTATAGCACTAACCATAGTTAGTGCTGTTAACGCAGTTAAAATTCGTTTGCGCCTCGCGCCGTTAAGCTAACGTTGCCTAATTTCCTTAACCGAGCCATAATTCCCGATTATCATCCATTAATCGGCTATTAGCGAGAATTGTCACAATTTTAAAGTTAGGCTGTGCGTGTTTTGCTTTCGATTTTGTTATCGTTGGGGCTGTTGTTTTATATTTTTATTACTATGAGTGTTTTGTTGACTACTATTGTTAATACTTGGGCCCAGAGGAACCGTCACTAGCGGTTACTTCCATGGTTATTCAGGATAAATCTAAAATCGTCGATGTTATAATCAAAATTTGTACTCGAATATAAGCATTCAGGTCCACATTATGGTTAAAATAACAGAAAATTAATGCGACAAAATATAAATACACAAAATACATCGAATAGCCGGTCAACAATTTCGACAATTGCGAGCTGCGCTGTGATTAGGCGGGAATGTTGTACCGATGCTCAAAAAAGCGTTTGTGGCATCCGACGTAACAACCGTGGTTAAATAACCGGCACCCAAAAATAGTTGGTTCAAACCGTTCAAATTTAACTGGCTATTAAATTGATAATCGCAGCTAGCTAACAGCGATTAGCAGATGTTAACAAGCAGGATTGTGCAAGTCTCCCTCGGTGAAATATTTTTTTGATTCTTCATTTATTTATTTAACTGTTCCTTTTTAAGTCGATGAGCAATATTATACTAACTTTACGGAAAACAGATGCGAATATTACAAAAATAAATACCAATCATTGAATGTACACGAAATAACGAAAAACTTACTCGCAAAGTGATAAGTAATGAATAAAAAAATAAATAACAATAGCACATGATTGAAGAGGATTACGGTATGGTATATACATATATACGAGTATATGTGTGAGGGTTGTGTCTCTATGAGAGAGTACGTGTGGGAGAGTATATGAGTGGGTCTGTTTAATGGCTAATGGCAGGGTGCAACAGCGCGCTGCGCCTGTGAGGGTATATTATAATATACCTCACAAGCTGAATCTATTATTATATATCTGCTATCCGGTAGAGTATGAAATTGATAAAGTAGTGTTCGCCTTCGGCAAGTGAAACATTAGTGGTGAACGTGTATTCCACGGAGGAGCTCTTAGTTGGATGCCAGCAACCGGATACGGACTATCAATCCTGCGATTTAAAATGTCATCGAGAACAGTCGGCAACTATGCATCTACCTTCTTGGAAATTCATGTGAAGGAAAAGCAGACGATCCTCATAGTTATCCAAACGTTGAAGAGCACGGAATATCTCTCCCGGTATATCGATCCTCTTCGCAAATGGTTTCTCTATAGACTCAATACTTTTATATAGACCTGATAATACAAATTCTAAATGGGCGCCCCGCATTCCAGTATACTATGTACATTCGCGTTATAGACTGTTTTAATTGCGGGGAATGGTCAAATGGTCGGTTAAATGGTCTAAAGATATTGCAGATGAACTAAAGAGTTTTGTAGGCTTTGTCTAAAATTTAGAGGTATGTATATTCGTCATAAACTAGTCGATTATCTATATATACACCGAGGTCTCTAATACCAGTCACCTCCTTAAGAATGTTTCCTCAAGTACATTTTTGACATGGTTTATTATTATCAAGATTCTAGGAACTATGCTGCTATGCAGACTGTCTCTTGGGCCAGATGGCCACTTATGTCAACTCGGTCGACCCAACTCACGGAGCAGCTCCTATTCGGGAGCCTCCACGGAGAGAGACTGACCTGATGACACCCTGTGCGGCGGATCTCGGAGAATACCTCGGGCGGAACTGGGCGACTGATGCACTGGTCTGTTTACCGGTCATGCTGCTCAATCGGCAGAGACTCGAAGGGGTCCTTAAGACGCGGGGGTAGATGTTTACCTACTGCCACCTATCACTAGAAACTATCAGTTGGCCACCCGATCTCTGGTGATAGTTAGTTAGTTAGTTAGTTTTACTGGGCTGTCTTCCGCACTTGGCCTCTTGACTGGGCCATTGTACGTAGCTCATGTTTCAATGTTACTCCAACCAACCCAGGCTGTCCCAGAAGGTCAGCAGCCTGTTTGGGTTGCTATAGGCCTCCGGGACAGATG
>JAOPUG010000004.1:21747332-21760761 GCA_027564375.1 Micropterix facetella | reverse complement strand
TCTGTATGGGGCAAGGAAAAATTATTTTATACTTTTTAGTCCATTTTAAAAACGTGGTAAATTAAAAAATATATATTTATTTAAATAATTATTTGCAACAAGTCCTTCTGTGTTTTTAAAATCCTTTGATTTTTTTTCAAAATACAGCAGAAATATATTCTCGCCATAATTGCCAGAATCACCTTTACCATTGCACCAATTCATAAAATGTGTATACGTTATTTCTTACCGTGTACTATTGGTGGTTTATTTATTATAAATATTAGATAATGTTCATCAGTTTGCATCATTAAACAACAAATTATAATAATCTAACTATAGTCTGTCCAATATCTGGTGAGCTTTCGCAAAGTCGGTTGAGAATGAGGTGAGATGCCGCGGGGTAATGTGACTAAGCATGTGAAAAATAGGAATCGCGTGAATAATATCGGCATCGCTGTAAAATCCCATATAAAAAATACACCGTCATGAAATTATTGACCGTGAATTATATTACTGAAAAACGGAAGAAATGCGTTTCACATGTCAAAAATATAGAGAAATAGTACTGGGATAGAGACAATCTAATAAATGACTCTATTGACAGAATCAATTGTTATGCGTTGCTGCCAGCGAATCTAATTCTGTTCTGTAACTTGCATACAGGTATACGCGGAAAAAGCTAAAAAAAGTGTGCATCTGCATCAAACTATGAAAGGGTGCGTGAGCACAAGCTCTTTGGCGAATTATTTATCTTAGCTAACTATAAAACTTCAACCGAAGTTCTGATGATGACAGCAATATTTAGGAATATTGGAAAAAATATTACGGAAAGTTAAGTTTCGTTGTCATTTTTGTAATAAGAGAATTAAAAAATAGAGTGTAATTGTAAGACAATCCATAGGTACCAAACAGTGAAAAACTGACATTTTGTAATCAAATTTAAGTGAACCCACGTGCATTTAAACAAAAATAAAAATATGTGTCTTGTAGCAAAGTTCTTAATCTTTAGTACTACGATGCGAAATTTCAATATTTAGATTTTTTCTGAATAAAAATAAATAAAAGCAGAAGTCATCGCCTTTTTGTAATTTACATTTTTCGTAGAATTTATAAGGGCAAACAACTTGAAACTATATTGGTAATACGTACAAAGTAAATGGCTAAAATGTGACGATGCAATATTTGGCATTATTTTTATTTTTTCAATATAATCCTAAAAAGTTATTATTTGTCATGCGCGATTTCAGAAGAATGGTATCTCCGGGCAAGCAATAATAGGCTTTCGGCGTATAGGCTCCTGCTGGTGATTTGCTTGCCGTAAGAATGGTATCTCCACCCAAGTAATAACAGGCTTCCGCTGGTTTTCGCTCGGCAAATCATTCCGCTTGCAGCGGCGCCTTAAGTACGCCGGTCATGGCCCATTCGTCTAATTCAGAAGGGTTCGCTCACCCTTTTATTAGCACGCATAGTATTGTCCCGCTCATACCTCTCCACCGCAATACACCGCACTTTGTACCCATCCGTATTTGAGAAGGCTCACCAGATAATAGACAGGCTATAGCACAAATCCACCCAAGAAAAGTCTTTATTTTCCTAACTGACAACGAAACAATCGATGGTTACTGAGAAGATTGCAGGTTGATATAACAAGAAAGAAACTATACGAGGTGGTACCTAAAATCATATATTTTTAATACGTCACATTTTAAAGCAGTTCATGAAGGGGGCGATTGGAGGTGTCGCGGCTTTCTACAACCATTATGTTCGTGTTTAATAATTTATTATTTCTTTTCGTTTTTTTATTTTCAATTTTAATAATGGTTTCTATTGCGGTATAAAAAGAGTGTATGATGTGCGTGTTAAATGTTTGTTTTGTTTTGTTGCGTTTTTGTTTTGTTTTGAAGAGATAGATCTCAAATTCTCACGAAATAAAAAGCTATTAAGGGGAGGGAACATGAGTCCACTGTCCTTCAGTCCCATAAAACAACAGGCAGGTAAATTACAAGAGACAAATAGAAAAGAGAAAGTTAAAATGAGTAGAAAGAGTAGAATAATTGTAGGTATAGGCTAAAAACGCGTAATAACTGAACGAATTGCCTCGCTAAGGAGGGTTTAACGGATCATTAGGGACGCAGAAGGAACATTTTAAGCAAACCTCGAAAAGTTTTTCTAATATATTTATCTTCTCTGAAGACCAAAGCCATATAGAAAAAGTATGCTTTACCTAGATAATGTATTTTAAGAAATAACATCTCCAAGATAATATAATGATATCCACCTTGAATCAAGCATTCGTCAGGACTCCGCCAAAAACTGATCATAACATCTCGCAACATTAACTTATGATTTTGTACCATTTCTTGTCGAATTCCTTTGAATATATTCTCAATATTCACGGTGTTCTCTATTTCACTTTGCTCCTTAAAAACCTACCGATACACGAAAAAAATCGACATGTCGCAGTTTTCAGAGGCGCCCATTCACATAATTGCTTCCTGGTGGATGTTTTTTTTTTAAATTTAATTTATATACAGCACTTTGGTTTAATAACATTTTAGATAATGTTTTATACTTAATTAAAAGTATCCGTTTCATTGCTTCACCCTGTATCCGAAATAATATATAAATTCGTTGCTTTAAAAGTGTAATTTTGGTTATAATAATGTATAGGCAGTTGATACATTGCTTTCGAATTACATAAATCTTATTTTAGTGGGGCAGCGCTTAATGTCATATCTTGAATATACTTCAAGTATCTCAAAATATTGATCGATCGGCTCTTTGATTCTTAGGTAGGTACTTGAACTTTCATTGCTTGTTTTCATTCATATGATATATTTATATAAGGGCGTGATTTAAACCATTCTTTGATCGCAAATGCCATTCGTTTATTTTCACTATGCAAAGGTTAATCTTCGTAGAGTGTATGATCTCTCGTAAAAGCCCACCATTCATTGTAGTGCACGCCGTGCACGGCTGGTTGAGTGTTTGGAGCCGCTGCTCTGTCAAGTGCTCAATTTTTTGGAAAGGATAGCGAGCACCAGTGTTAAATTTACCGCATCCAAATCTGACCTTCCCTATGGTTTACCGGAATTTCAATCCTAGAATCGCCGCAAGAGGGGGGGGGGGGGAGAGACTTAGTCAGGTAACGGATTGACGAGGCAGTGCACGCTGAGTGATATTCGAGAGCGCGTGTTGTTTGTGGTGTGGTTTGAGAAACATACATTACGGCTTTGTTCAGGTTAAACATAGTTATGCACATCATATTCACAACAATAGAACAATCTCCAATGAACCAAAACTCATCGAAGAGGCCGAATTCAGCGAGTATACGCGGCTATACTTATCGACCTATTGAACGTTAGGTCGTAAACAATATTTTTGGTTTCATTGGCCAATGCGATATATTCACAGAACTTCATGTCTACTAGTGCGACTACTACCCACTCATTTTTTTGTTCCTTCTTTCCATATTACATAAGATTATTGCAAAAAGAAGTAATTTTATATTAGTATCCTAGACTTTTTGAATCGCAGCTGGAACATTTCACCTCAGAACGGAAAGGATTTCATAAAGTCGTGATGTTTTTGTAGCAAACATGAAAGCATTAAAATGGATATTTAAGTATAATAAGTAAGTAAAATAATATAATTCTATCATTTTATACAGGGCTCTAACTGCGAGACATATTGCAAAAAAGTCATATTTTAGTCACGTTTACGATAAAATACAACATGTTTGTGTTTACTGTAAAAATGTAACATATCCAAAATAAAAACTTGAAGCCACTTCTTATCTAACAATATTATTTAATTTTGTACTAGGATAAATACAATAACATAATATATACAAGTAATATTTTTTAATAATTGAGTTACCTAAGAATATTTTTTAGTACGTACAATGTTTTTTGTATCTCCTATAATATTTTAAAAGGGTTATCATTCCCTTTTAGCAGTTAGAGATTATATTAAACTACAGTCTATTGAAAATCATGAGCTGAGGATTAGAATCTGCAAGAAAATTCTTAAACGTTTTATATAGCTAAAAAAAGACTTAAAATGAATTATAAACATTTAAATAACGATAATGTTAGAGAGTTTGCAACAAACGTAGGTAACATGAAAAATAGATTAAATGGTTTGAAAATTGGAGAAACAAACATGTGTTGCTGCATACCTTTATACTACGCAAGCACAATGCCGACTTATAACTTAAAAAAAAACCATCCGACACTACTTGGGCAAATGACCAATATACGAGAATGTCCAGATTAAAAACAATAGAGTTTTCCTACAACAACCAGTAATGTCATTCTATCTGTACCTATATAGACTATCTTTAAACAAATTTTCAATAAAATCGTTAAAGCCGTTTTAGCAACTTCTATTGCAGCTATCTTTAATTCTTTGTCTAAAACGATCCTTTCTAAACGACTAAGAGATGCGCATAAGTCAAGTCGCGGTCAGCGGACATCGTTTCTGTGATTTCAAACGAGAATATCCACTAAAACCATCGATATGGAACTTATATATCGATGACTAAAATCCTAAAATCGATTTTTAGCACGATCACAAAACTTCCCCTAATACTGTGAATACGGGGCGTAAAAATATAAGGATTCTCAAACTTCCATACTTTTTTCTCGTAAATTATAAACTACTAACTAATTTTGATTATTTCAAATTACTTAGTTCAGGCTAAAGATGCGCCTCCTTCACTAGTGGTAACGTTTATAAAATTACTATATTCACATCACCAATAAAATACATACCACTATTACATGCCAACTCAGTTTATTCATTTGTGAAACAGCGTGCTCTCTCGTAAAACAAGCAGAATCACTATTTATTTAGTTGGCATACACTTTCTGTAATGCTGGATTTTGAAATTGTCCTACACCATATGGTGCCCCAATATAGTTTTTTATTCATTAGAATTTTGTTATACAGACGCCTTACGCTTATTTAGGAGTTATTAAATAAATAATTAATTGTTAGAACTCACCGTTTCTTCGGCTCCGAGTTATTCTTCCCCATTTTCGGCACTTGTCGAACTCTCAAATTAGGACAAAACCACGTGGTTCATATTACCATTAATTGTCTTAAAATAGTGTACCAAAATAGCTTAATAAATTCTATGAAAGTAGATCAATAGTTTCGCACTATTTTCAGCTTTTAAAATTGTAGTAAAATGCCATATAATGATTATTCAGTGGAAATACGAAGTGACTGAAGTTTCAGGAGTTGACAGCCTTCTGCCGGCCTGGCGATCGCACTGACTGGCTACTGGATGCTGTGCTGTGTACGCTATCCTGTAGGATCGATTCGGGGGTGAAAAGGCGGTGGCTCAGTGGTAGACGTGTGTGTAAGTACGCACTCGCAAAGTTCGCATACTTACAGTACTTCGAGTTAAATCTGTGATAGGTAGGTACTGATAATATTTCTCTATTGTTTCAAAAACCAACATCCTGCTTTCGATAATAATGGTTTTAATACGACAGCTGTCATTTCTAATATTGGGGGGAGAGACCATTCAGGGATACATTGCCATTATTGAGATCATTGAAAGAGTATAATCAAATACTGTGTTTGAGACAGCCAGTCAGATTATGTGCATCAAACTGAACTCTGTTTTCTTTAAAAAAAAAAAAGATTTTTACATTAAGGGATTTTCATTTATATGAGACTATTTTAGAAAAAATTACTTAGTTAAAAACATCTACATTTTATTATTAATTCATGCATGGGTTAGAGATCAAAATTCATTTTTATTTCAACTTTATGAAATTCAATATTTTTTCCTCAGTAACGAAGATTAACATGCAATTGGTTGCAGATTATTTTCCACCCAAGTTTCGTGCAAAGTCAGCTTCTCTAAACAATAATCTCGCAATGTAAAAAATATAATTAAAAAAGAAACAAAAAACAAAAAAAATGTTCAGTTTGAAGTAAAGAATAACCCCTTAGAAATACCCGACCGTCTCGAAAATACTGTATACTCCGACAATTTTAATAGCCTTAATCCTTAATAGTGTTGTGGGTCCCTAGGATTCCTGTTGAACCTCCTATTTCGCTTCCCACACCATGTACGCTCGCCGCGCGCAGCTCAGTACCTTCTTTTAGTTGGGCTGCACACGTGGCAGCAAGAGGATATTTCGGCAGATGAAACTGTATTTCCGAAGCCCATATGGGTCCAGCAGACCCACAATACTAGTTATGTAACCTTTGCCGATGCTCATAGGTCTAAGACCTATTATAGCCCGAGTGCAATAACCCTATATAATACAATAGACCTAAAGATGAACAATATTCTATTTAAAGGAGTTTTTGTTTTTTCTTTTTTTATGTATTTTAAAGCCTGCTTTTAGAATTTATTTGATTCTTTAGTAATTAAATATTTCATACGTTTCTAATAAATATACGCCCAAATTCTGAATTTTAAACAAAGGCAGCTCACTAGATTTTTAAGTTGTGGGTACTTGGAAAACGGGCCCATAGGACCCACGGTACTATAGTCACCGTATTACAAAAAGGGTCATTACACATTACATCATTCGATATCTTTCATACTTGCATGGTCTTAGGAAAAGTGACCGCAGATACCGCAGGCCGTCGACTTTTTATGGCCCTAGTGACTACTATATAATGCGGCGACGTTAGGTATGTAATTCAATTTGACAACGCTAGTTAAGGGGTTAAGGGACTACAAGGACAAACTTTGGCACATGTTAAGTTGCAGTTGTTGCTGGACTATCCTGAAATTTGTTACGTCGATGCTCATAAGCTTCGGCGAAGGTATGCACATAAGAGCGTCTCCAGAATGATTGTTTTAACCATTGCGTAAGGGCTCAAACATATGACCATATTTCGAAGATTCTTACTGGAGCTATCTGCTTGTTTGCCTCTAATCATGAATGTAATTAAAAAACCATTTATGTATGCGTATTTCATGCATTACAATCTATATCTGTCAAAACATCTAACAGATGATGAAATATCCGTACTCTCTAAAGGGTTAACATTCTGCCCCACACCGAGAATTAATCATTTTCAGTTTGCGATAAATTTTATAGAATTTTGTCGCAGCCTAAGATGGAAGATATTTTGCCAAACACGTCCGAATTAGTAGACATAATCATTACACCCCGCTTTTGTTAGATTCCGAGTACCCTCAAACCGTCAACCTCCCTCACTACCTTTCAACCACCCCGTTGAGGTTTTTATTAATACTTTTCTCACGAAGGCTTTGTATCCCTCTTTTCTAGCGTCATTACAGCCTCCATCTAACCTTTCATTTAGAGAAAGATCAACACTAGGCAGCCTTCGCCGAAAGGCCGAAATAATTATTCTCCCAGCAGACAAAGGCTCATATGTAGTCGTCTAGAATAAATACAACTATATAGCTAAAGGGTTAAGATAATTAAGCGACACAGATAGATACATAAAAATACCAAATGACCCCAACCCGGAATTCATGCGGGAAATATAGTCTTTCATTTGTAGCAAAGGACCTGGAGAAAATCTCTCCGACAAGGAGATAGAATTACTCACCTCAAGATCTCTGAGAATACCGACTCTACTTGCTGCCAAAAATACACAAGGAAGGAAATCCTGGAGGCCGATTGTTCCGTCGTTTAATTCTCCGACAGAACGGATATCCGCATACCTGGATTCGTTTCTTCAATCTTTTGTCTCATCACTGGCATCGCACATCAAAGATACGTACCATTTTCTGGAGATAGTCAGAAATATAGACCTGACTCCTCATTACAACATTCACTCATCACAGTCGATGTGATATCACTTTACACGAGTATCCCAAGCTCGAAAAGACTGAGCGGCATGAAACACTATTTAGATTTGTGGCCAGTGCCTCATTCACCCTCCGCCGGGTTCCTGGTGGAATTGGCGGAATTTTTGTTGAACCGCAACGTCTTTAATTTCAACGGTGACTTCTTCTTCCAGAAAAAAGGTGTAGGGATGGTATCGAAAATGGCACCCGCCTACGCGAATTTGTATATGGGTCGTTTAGAAGAAGCGTTCCTCTGCACGTAGCAACTGCAATCTTTTGTATGGTTGCGATACATTGACGACATATTTTTATTATGGACTCACGGAGAGGAGGCATTGGCAACCTTTCTAGAAAGCCTCACCCAATTCTCCTCCCTAAATTTCACGTGGAACTTGTCCAGTCACAGGGTGACATATCTTTATGTGAACCTAACTCTCTCGGAAGGTATTTTCCTCACTTCGGTTTACATCAAACCCACCAACCACTAGCTGTATTTACACTACAGCTGCTGTCGTCGCCCATACACTAAATGCGCGATTCCTCATTCATCGCATTTGCAACGAGGATTCCAGTCGGAAATTTTTTAGACATGCTGGAAGCGGCTCTGGTGAAAAGGAATTACCCCACGGAACTGTTAAAGAAACATATTCCGGGGCACAAGCGCTTCCAGCAGAATCTTTCTAGAAATTCTGCAACGACGGAATCTCTGCACTTATGTACGACTTATTTTCCCGGAGCCGAAAGTTTAACACCGATCATATGATATTTATTCCCCATAATTTCATGTAGTCCACTGACAAAAAGCCTTTTGGCCGGTCCCCCAATGTCGACATTGGGTGGTCCCCCAATGTCGACATTGGGTGGTCCCCCAATGTCGTATATCGGAGACCTCCTAACCTTCGAAATAGTTTGTCCCGCATTGCTCAACCTAGCACCAGCATAGCCATACCCCATCGCCAGGATCTTTTCCTTGCAGCAAGAGACGTGATATAATGTGCCATATTCACTTTCCCGCCACGAAGTTCACGAGCCCTAACACCACTGAAGTTTACAAAATCAGTACGCATGTGGACTGCACTTTGCAAAACTGCATTTAGTACTCACAATGCAGATTTTGCGAGGCATTATATGTAGGGGAAACGACTAATAGGCTTAACCTACGCATCAACATTTACCGATTATCCTCGCTAGGAGGCTTATCAAATTTTCCAATTCCCCTACATTGATATGAATCGTTGTCGACGAGTCGTCTAGAGACTAGAGACTAGAGACTTGTCGACAACGATTCATATCGAAATATACGAGACAACGAATTAATTTTAATTTGTCATTATTATTAGTTTTTTAACATCCACTAATCGACTTTAATTTTTCCAGTATCAATCATCTATTAATAACAGCTGTGATGGTCGCCGATGCTGACCATATAACAAAAGCAATGGTCCCCGCTGATCTTTACACTTGCTGACAAGAGAGATTGATCTAAGGAAAATTTTTTAAATATCGGTAACTGGTCCACCGCGGCCAGTTAAGTGGTTTTTATTCTATTTTTTATTAATTTTTATATATATATATATATATAGTTTTTCATCCGTAAGAATATTACACAGATACTTTGACGAAGATTATCCACTGATGCAACTACACCAACCACCCATGAGAGTCCAACTCCTTACCGTTGACGACTTCACTCCGCCAGATTTGGACGGATTTCTCTATCCTTCAGTCTGCTCACGGATTTGAGGTCACTTGAGCGGTCACTACCTAATGTAAGCGGTAATTTGTAAATCGAATTTGTCGCGGATTCAAGGCCTCCCTTGCCAGTCTGTTAGTACTTGAGATCGATGGCCAATAGATCGTTTCTAAGGATAGATGGCATTAGGTCAAAATCTATCCCTGCTATCGTAAGAAGCATACGCCTCCAGACCCCCTGGTTATTTGCAGGAGTGCGCACCTTGACTTACATTACACTAAGCTGTGGCAAGAATACACAAACCGCCCGGTCTCACCCGAGATTTTCCCCCGGATCCGCATACTCGATCCTAACTGTCAACGGTTGCAGGTTGCAGACCGTAGGCAGAGGTCCCGATGACCCTTCGAGGTTAAGTCCCTCTTCATGGAGGCTACCAGATGGGAATTGTCCCATGACTTGGGCCGACCAGACTGGCCATTAAGCCCAAGGTGCATGAGACCGTTAGAGACCACTATGCTCTGTTCTGCATAGTCGCACGATGGCAGCATCACTCGCACCCTTTTTGGGTAGAGTGCCTTCTCCGACTATCGACAGCTATTGTTCGGCGAAATAAGTCGCCGCCTAGCCGAGCCCGTATGTGAGACAGGGACAATTTCTGGATGTTTTTAATCCAAAGAGGCGAGAGCTTGAGGCAAGCATTGACTTGGTCGGCTCTGGTGGCTCTCGTCACCACATGAATCGTATCTGAAAATTTCTCAAAAACAGGAGGGTGATGCAGTCCATATTGTGCTCTCTTTGGGGCGCGTTAAGCAGCGACCACTCGTGCACTTACATATCTTTCTTATGGGCAATCGTGCATTCATCCCACACAATTAGCCTACAGTCTTGGGGAGCTTTTTGGTCCTGTTGCTGTTTCTAGATAGGCCACAGGCTGGACTTTTATTTATATATAAGTCGATGAGTATGTGTAAAATTGAATGGGCCATTTTACTGCCGGGAATTAACATGCCGCTTTCCGAACGACGCCACCGCGAGCGCTACTCAATTATGTGAACATCCAATTACTTTTCTTAGAAAAAGTTTTCGGGGATATCATTCTTCCATCTAAACATCTTTAGCAATTCTCCATACAAACAATCAAGTATTTAAAAAAAAGGAACATTATGTATACATACATATTCTTTTAGGACATTAGAATATACAAATGTGAAAAGGCAGAAAAACTATCCAAAAATGTTTAGGTTACGGAACAACAAATATTCTCATCGATTCCTGCCCACAAGAGCTTTATAGAAGTTATATTAACCAGCTCGTATTAAAATGACAATACTGTATAATTAATAGGGGTAATAAAATAATAATTATATAAAATATTTATAAGAACATTTAGTCTTTAAAATTTACAATTTCTTTTATTAAACGGCAACTTGATGACCTAATATTTCTCTTACATTTTCCAACAACGCTTATTTCGCTTTCTTATCACTAAATCTGTCCAGGTAGCAAAGCAATAAACAACTGCGGCATAAATTCGGCAGAAAAATATATTGCTATGATAAAAAGTATCGAGGGAAGATTGAGGTGAGGAGGGTGGATAAGCGGGTGAGTCCAAAAAGCGCAGGAATGCTCAAGCGAGCGAGGCTTCAATAAACTAAATCAAATCCGAAGCTAAACAAATTACAACCCCCTTCTCCTTTGCCTCAGCTAACGGGCGTAGCATTCCCTGTTTGCCTTCGCTCACTCTGCCGCCTCCGGCACGTTTACTCCACAACTCCACCCCGCAGGGATTCAGTAATCCCCTGTACTTTTATTTCTGGGTCACATAGATGGAGGTGGCAATATAAATTGTGTCATCGCGGTTTCCTGCCACCATCCTACCTTAAATAGAATTCCGGAACCACCTCGCTCGGACATTTCAATAAAAGATCTGACAAGATTTGGACTAATGTAATAAGAAAACTTGACAAGGGGAAACCCAAGGGTTGGTCAACTTCGGCCCATATGATTGCATTCTGATATTTTTGTCTAAACTGATGGATTAACCTCAGGCGACATGTACCTCATTTTACAAGTCTTATCATCGCCAATAACTTTTCTTTTTGGTATTTCTACAGTTAATTCTGATTTAAATAGTAAAATTGTAAAAAACCGTAACATTCTGATTTTTGATATTTTTGTCAAAACTGATTGGTTGACCCCAGGCGACATGTACCTTATTTTATGCGTCCCATCATGGCTAACAACCATTTTTTTGCTATTTACACTATTTTGCTGTTATTATCACCCTCCATACAGGTGTTTGACAGATCCATTAACCAAAACCTGTAATCCATTCATATTTTCGAAGTATAAGCAGGATGATATATTGAGCATTCCAATTCATTTAAATGTGCCCTAATATTGATGTCTAACTTTTGGTTACCTCATTTTTTTATTATAACGAACTTTAACGCAACATAACATATGTAGGTTATCATGATTGGCCAACATATCTGAACATCTATATTTTTATTTATTTTATTATATTCAGAAAACTTACAACAGTAATATCTTGATAGCCAATATGTATCAATGTATATCTAAAAGTCATTTTTAAGATTTCACAAATGGGTAAATACATTAATAATAGGACTACATTTTGAATTATTTTAACATCATGAGAGTGATGAAATAAATTAAATGGTAATACAGTCTGAGAAGCGCATTGGATAGATAGTGCTTAGACGAAGGTATGCTGCTGTTAAAAAGATCTAAGTAATTAAAACTTCGTTGAAGTTATTCTGAGCTCTCCAGAGGAAGGAGTTCTTCCGGTAGTTTGATGCCACAGTAGAGGCACGGAGAGCTGTTTGACGACGGTCAGATTTTACCGGTACCTTAAGGCTAATCCTGCTCAACAAGTCGGGGCAATCCACGGATCTATTCGCAATACTCAATAATCTAAGGGAAAGTACAACATCTCTGCTTCGTGCAACAGCTTCGAGAGTAAAGATAGCTATAAAAAAAACCCAATCTTTGATAGAAGACGGCACTACAAGAAGAAGATGAAATTTTGCATTTACTCAAATCAAGCACTCAGTATGACAACAAACCGGCATTGTTTATTATCATTTTATAAACGGAAAAGTGACATAAGCGGGAGGAAAAAAAACGATTTTTTATTGAATGAAATGTTATTAGCACTGTGGGGTCAAAAATTACGGGTACATGGCTCTATAAAATATCTGGTCTTTGGTATGTGCGTCAATAAAAACCAATTATTTGGTTATCTCTGAAGAGATGGAGGAGTTGCCTGCCAGTTACGTATCTTTGTTTACGACATTGTTAGACATGCGTGATCAGAAAAGTACTGAAGATTACGATTGCAGTCATGATTTTAGGGCAATGCTCAATGTAAACAATATCATCATCATGGACTTTCATAATAAACTTATTAATCTGAACAATTATAAGACAAAGTCCCTAAAAATCATCTGTCTGTCTGTTTGATCGGGTTAAACTCAAGAACCGCCGGTCGGATTTAAGCTTTCTTTAAAATCACATTTTAATGAAAAATGCAAAAGATATATAAACTTACAAAGGGATCTTAGGCTAAAATAAAGGTTAAATGCTGGGTGTTTATGACCTAGTAGGTTGATATCTGTGGTTAATTTGTGGTCGATAAAAAAATCACATAATTAATTATAAAAATGATAAGCTGATATCAGTCAGAATGACAAACGATCTCAATGATCTGTGGGTGAAATAACTTTTAAGGAAAAGCAAAATTATTACAAAGCTGTGCTCCATTTTATGACCTGGTAACCTGTAAATAGGCCAAAAGATTTGATCACAGGTCAAACGATTCGATACTTACTGGAAAATCGAGTTCTCTTTGATTCACAGCTTAGTTAGTTAGTTAGTTAGTTTTACTGGGCTGTCTTCCGCACTTGGCCTCTTGATTGGGCCATTGTACGTAGCTC
>JAOPUG010000004.1:21707697-21725646 GCA_027564375.1 Micropterix facetella | reverse complement strand
AGCTTTTTCTCTCAGATCAATTAAAGCGGAAGAAAATTTGGGTCATCATGAAGTTTATCTCTAACGTAACATTTGAATCCCTTCCACACAGTAATTCCTCTTTATTTAGTGAGTCATTACAGGAGTGGCACAATGGATCATATATATATATATGTTATTTTATGCATATCAAAACAGTGGTAGGTGTTACGGCTTAAAGCTCTTTAATTACCATATAGCGGTAATTACTTTAATTACCGCTCGGACCACAAAAGGCCTATAATATTGGACCACTAGGCAATTTGAGGTCTATTTTAATCTTATTTACTTTTTACAAAATAATAGAAACTGTAGAAAAATAGGCTTGTATTTTTTTTTATTCATATGTGTTGAACTATATATAATTTGGTTACAGGCAACAAATATCGACCAATGAAAGATTCCATATAATTTAATAGTGAAAAAATTATGATAAACTTCCATACTTTTGGCATATTTTGCGATAAAATAAAAGCATTTGACTGTTAGCCATGATATTTTACTCTATAAAGAATACAAAATAAAAACCATTATAATCCAATAGGAGTTCCACAGGGATCTATATTAAGACCCATTTTTTCTAGTATGTGTTAATGATTTGACTAATAATTTCGATGAAATAAAAATGACGCAGATGATACCAGTCTAATCATACTAGATATAAATATGTAAGATTTAATGTTGAAGGCTAATAATATTATTAACAAGCTTCACAGTTGGTTTTATTCAAACAATATTTTTCTTAATGCAACCACAAGTAACTTCACGGCACACAATTAAATTGTACAGGAACAAAGTTGTCATTTCTCAGACCAAATGCATTACATTTCTGGGTGTACATGTCGACGATAATTTGAATTGGAATAGATACTGGATGGAATTAGAGATTAAATTAAGTACAGGTTGTTATGCATTGCGAATAATTATATAAACATTGAGTGAATTTCAAACTAGGGATATCTATTTTACTCACTTTGAAGCTAAATTGAATTATGCTATAATTATTTCGAGAACCTGTTATGTATCTCGCAAGAAACCCTTGTTATTTTACGATAAAAAACAATGCGAAATATATCTAAGGTTAAATAAAATGAGCTATTTTTAAATGATAAAATAAATGTGAAAATAACATCACTTTACTCATAGGAGAACATTAGGATACTTTTAGGAATATTTTACTGATATTCATAAACGAAACACCTGAAATAAACATAACTTTGTCTCACCGTGCATGAGTTTGAACACTGCTACGCAAGACACCGAATTCTCTGAGCTATATTATTTAAGTCATTTACCAGATCACATGAAAGACTTCGAAATCACAGATCTTTCCAAAATATTTTAAAATATTTTTAATAGAAAATTCATTTTATTTCATTTAGGAATTTTTAAATTTTGTAAAATAATACATTTTCTAAGGTCCTTTTGTAAATATTAAAATTGTGATTGTTATTAAGAATATTATCAATTAGTGATCAATTTTGAAATTGACTTCTAATTATATTGTTTGACAATGTATTATTTTTATATTTGGTTGATTATTGCTTAATATTGATTATTTTAATTTTGAATGTATAAATATGTTAATACGATAATATTGATATGATATGTAACTTAAATATGGTATTATACTTATTGATTGCTCTATGGGCAATTAAAATATTACGTCGGAATATTATAATAAAATGAAAACTTTGACACTTGAACCTTAACGGGTTTTTATATTAGACGAAAGTTGCAGTGATTCCCTAATTAGATATTCTCCAACCTCGGCTATGACAAGCAGTAACTCATCTGCTCACATTTCGGTGGGTGGATTACATCGCTTTGTCCGTGCAGGTATAAAGTATCCGCGGGTATACATCCACCGTGACGACACTTAAGCTCCACATTATTAAGCCTTAAAGGGCGCTTAAATTGAGTGGTTGGTCTTGATGCCATACAGAACGGAGAGCGAATGGGGACGCGAATCTACATAGGCTACATCTGGCTTCAATCAGTATCGTATGTCACGGTCGAATGGTTAATTTCATAAAACAAAATGATAATGGAATTGGTTGATTAAACGATTCTAAGGTAGAATGGATATACTTTAATAAAATGAATGAATTATTTATCTATGAACGCCAAGTCATCTAAGCTCATCCTCATGCAAAATAAAATCACGCGAATACAGTTGAATTTAAGCGGAAAAAAATTAATAAATGATATTCATTATAAATCGGCGAATGCTGATTCTGAAATATTATATTATGATTCTTAAATATTTGAATTTTCAAATGTTTTCAACTATTTAAAAATATGATTAAAGGATGTTACGGTCGTTATTAGGCAGTGATAAACTAAACTCTTGAAAAGCTTGATATGTTCATTTTTATGAAAGGAATCACTCAAACGTTCGCTCTGGATTGAGAAGTTACACTTAAGCCTACATGAAATTTACAGAGTTTTATGGCGAATGATTGCAAAAGGAAAATATTGCATAACATGTATTATTAAGTACATGTTTTAAAAGGTTTTCTTGAAGTCGTTTATAGTGTAGAACTAAAAATAGCAGTAGTAGCTTTAGTGGAGAAATAAAAATAATAAAATCTACTGACTTGACAGCGAGGGGTCTCAGTATTGGATTGGGAAATTCCTATGTTTATACAAGATAAATGGATGTGCACACCTTTCGACTATGCTAAGTAAGTTTAGGGAACCTCTTTGTCACCGGTGAACGATCACCCTTCATTTATCCCTTTCAATATATAAATTCATCCTCCTGCAGAGTAAAATCACTCGATTTGAGTTATTTCTTCTGCATTACACTACACTCGTTCACATACACAAATACAGATATTGCATTACAACACTACAAATATATGTACTATCATTTTAATAATTCATTTATTCTACATACATAATGTACATTTTTACCAAGATTTACAGTGATTTTTTACAGACAAAATAAATTATTTTATTAAGGTACAATGTAACTAGAATTGACTACTTGACTACATATTGATGGATTTTTACATCTCATATTAAACTAACAGTTTTGAATAAAAGTTAATAAAAATATTTTGAAAAGAAAAGTAAAAATATATATTTATATATAGTAACCCTAAAGGAATAGCCGAGAAAATTTAAATATATCAAACTTGGCAGGGAGAAAATCCAAGGATTTGTCAAACTTCGGCCTATATGACAGCAGTCCGCCAATGGCAGAGTCCGCAATTTTGTAATTATCGCTCACCGAAACAAAAACATATATTAGCGGTGCAATATATTATAACAATAGTTAGCACGTGGTGATCTGGCACCCATATAAGCGAATGACTGAAAATTGGACAGAGCGGAAGCTACTTATATATCAGCCATCGAATTCTCGAACTCTTATGAACTCCTAATGCAGTTACCATTGCACATTCATCGACGGTGCCCAAACTACGCATGCTTTTCTTTCCGAAGTAAATGAATTTTTGACCGCCATTTATTGGCTACATTTCTAATCACTTACAAGAAAGCTTGGGCATATTTAAGCGACACTCGAAATATTGTGAAATTTTAAAAGATATTTTAAAAATAGGTTCGAAATACAATGAAAAAGCGAAATACCTCTTACAGGCTCATAGTCTCCTAATATATTTCATTTGAAATTTTGGAAAAGCGGCGACAGCCGCAGACTTTACTGACTTGAAATACAAAAACCGTAGGTCGTAGTAGTATAGGCTTCAAAATCAACTGAGCTCTGTGCATTATCCATAACTATCGATTGACGAAAGATTTTTTAAAAATTGATAGAAATTTACTCGAGTTATCGTGCATAGTATCAAAACCTTGCACGATTGTCATGGCCTCTTGAGGGGGCCGAAGTAATTATTATAATATCCGAATAGTTGAAAATTTACTAAAACAAAATATAATAATGCTTTATGGTTAGTTTAACCATAATTATATATTTTGTTCTTCCGTAGTTCCTCCAATGATGTCCATACAAAATCAGCTAGAAGGAGCCTATATTGGACAAGACGTCGCCCTCGAGTGTCACACAGAGGCATACCCTAGTTCTATCAACTACTGGACTACAGATAAAGGAGACATGATAATAACAGGTAAAACCTTCTATTCATTTCGTAAGACCATCAAAGTGCGTTGGCCGTTGCTCTGCAATATTCGAGAGGGACTTTTGGTAAATGGAATGCCACACATTTTACAAAAGAGTTTTTTTTCGCATGTTATGGATTTTATTTTTCGTCCAAAAAGTTGATAAATTTAGGAAAAAATAAAGCTAGTTATTATAAGGACCGGCTAGGATAGCAGATTATGACAATTTTGCAGCTTTGAGAATCGCTGTAGTAATGTGTAGACGATGTGAAGTCGGGAGTTATGGAGTATTATTAAGAGAAAACAGTTAATAAGACCCTCTTATTTCACCTCGAGCTACCTGATCTATTTATTCACGTCTAGTATTCTTGACAATAGATTACTACCTACCTTAATTTTTGTACCAGATCATAAAATGCTATAATCTTCTGCTCAGGACGTTCTCATTTTTATCATCGAATTTTTCTGCCTAATAGTTTATTTTATTTTATTTGTTTTTTTGCGGTCGTTCATCGATGAAGTCCTTAGACGCCGCACCGTCCTTCTCTACTGCTAGACCGCCGATCGTCATCTGCGCAGTTTCGCTTGGATGCTCGCGGCGCATTCACGCGTATCTCGTCCTCCTTAGTTCCGGTCTTTGTTTTATGAGCGATACGTATCGCGAAATCTGGATGCGGTTTGCGATGTGAGCGGATGTCGCCATCCTCGCGCTGCCAACATAAGCCTGTATCCGGTTTCCGAAGTCAACTGATGTCCTCGCGCTTCCTGAATCAGCTGGGATACCGCTAATCCCGACGTTCAATTGTTTGTGTATGATTCCACTATGATTTATTGCCAATAGTCGGGGTTTTTTTAATGCGGTATGTTTGTAAGCAACTACATACAAGAAAATACAGATGTTTCGCTTAAATGTTTTTGGCTCATCTTCTTCCTTGCCTGATTCCTTGGACAGAGCATTTCACCGAGCGCTGACTCCTGCTAATAGTTAGTAGTGTATTTAAGGGAATGGATTATAGTTATTGGTGTATGTGTGGGGACTATAATAAGGGGTTTATTTGAGCGTATGTAGCCCCACTACATATTTGTATCCAGCGTCATAATAAGACAGATTATAATAATAATGCTGATTATTCTCTTAACTAAAAAATACTTATAATATCTTATATATAAATAAAAAATACTTCGTATGGTATATTCCTGGACATAGGCTTCCTCCAATTTCTTCCACGCTCACCGATGTTGAGCCCACCTCACCCAGTCTCGTCCTCCGTTTCGTCTGACATTATTCACCCATCGTAGAGCTGGACATCCTCGTGATTTCATAATTAGGCGTGGTCTCCATTAAACCATTTTCTTGGTCCAATGACTATGATCCGTTCTAGCAATGAGTCCATGCCATCTTAATTTTCACTTGTCCTTCGTTTGTTCTCATGTCTTACTCCCATTGCTCTTTATGCAACTCTAATCTTCTCGGCTAACTATTAAATAAGAGACATGGTCTCCGATTCATTAATAAAGACAAGTAAGACACATTGCACGAACAATTTTTTTTTCAGTTTTATTGAGAGTTCGGCATGTATTATATTTTATTAGCGCTAAAATCTGCCCAGACTTTGAAAATCCACCTCTTGATCTCTGCCGTTTGGTTTTCACCCCCGCACGATTTTGTCGCCTATTAAATATAATGGTTTACGCCTTTGACAGGCAACGAATGGTACTACTGTATTTGAAGGTTGGTCATGAATTTTTCTTTGATGTTTGATTTTGAATCTAACTTTTGGGCCATCAATCATCTTCAAACTTGTAAGAATTTGTAGTAGAATAAAGGTAACAAACATTATCCTGTTGTATTTGTATATCTTGTTGGATTTGTATATACCGATGCATTTATTTTGTGTATTGTATTTGTGTATAATTTGTTGCTATTTAGATATTTTGAATGAGTGTGTTTCTGTTCAGATGGAATGGGTCACATTAGAGAATTTCGTTGTAAGTATCCGGTAAAAGATAAAGAACTGAATTGCTGTGGTAATTTGTAGTTACCCGAGGCAGGCAGAGAAATAGCGGCACTGATGCCACTCACGAATGAGCTCCCAACTTAAACCAGAAAATTTTAAAACAATGACCAGCATCGATATCTGACATAGAGAGCAGGTCTTTCGATATCGATCCGGTCTTTTGTATCTGGTTCTAATGTCTTGGCATTTTTTTACGTACCTCCCAAATTATGTTATCATTCTGTACTCTCATCACATGGTCGATCCATGATATTAAATTGTTTCTCGTCATTACTGTGGATTTGTAAGTTGTTTGTTAACCGCATAACGTCATCATTGTACGTCACTTGTGTTCATAAATTTTATCAGGACCAAAGATATCATACTTTTCTTTATAACACCAGCAGCTAACTGTTTTCCTTTTCAGTCACTTATTTAGCTATATTGCATATTACAATGAATTGTTAATACTCATTTCAGATTTGTGGTATACGACATTTAATTTTGACTTGAGTAGCTAGTGTAGGGCAATCGGTGGTATGTACATAAACAAAAGAAAATAATAATTATACTGATAGATCCTGTCAAACAATAATAGGTAGATAGGTAGTGTTTGAATTATACACACTTGGCAGGGAGAAAACCCAAGGGTGTGTCAAACTCGGACTATATGATTACTATTTGACTTCTCGTTATTTTTATCTCTAAACAGATGGATTGACCCTAGGTACCTCATTTTATGCGACTCATCAAGGCCAACAATTTTTCTCTTTTCGATTTCGATAGTTAATTCCGTTTTAAGCAGTAAAAGTGTAAAAAACCGTAACATCCTGATTTTTGGTCATATCTGCCAAAACTGACGGATTGATCCCAGGCAATACATACATCATTTTACGCGTCTCGCCAGGATCATCAACATTTCTGCTTATTAATTCCACTGTTTTTTCTACTTGAAGCTCTAAAAAGGCAACAATCTATAAAATTATGACTTCTCGTCATTTTTGTCTGAATAGAAGAATTGACCCCAGGCGATATGTACCTCATTTTGCGCGTCTCACCATGGCCAACGACTTTTCTTCTTTTTTGCTATTTCCACCGTTCATTCTATTTTAAGTTCTGAAAATGCAAAACCTAATTTAAGGGGGAGAATTTGTATGTCAGGTACCGCAACTGTAGGTCATATAGATCCCAAAATCAACTGGGAATTGCCATAACTATTGATTTACGAAAGAACTTTTTAAAACGTACGTGGTTTACTCAAATTATTGTACATAGTAACATCCACACATCCAGACACACAGGCACATTTTTTTTTAGTTTTGATGTACTCTAAGATATGTAAACGTCGAGAAAATGTTTAGGCGACTTAATTTTGTTAGATTTTTCACATTATTGTAAGACACCGGCCACTCCTTGGGTGGGCCGAAGTAATATTCAATAATATGTTAAAAATAATATTATTTCTGAATAAACATAATTACAATAATAGAGTCAATAAAAAATCGATTTATTTAAATGTTCAATTATCTAAATATTCTCTGTATGAAAAACATAACCATGAAATAATAACATACATAATATTATTATTTACGAGGCATAGTTATATGTAATTAATGATGAAGTCACATATTAAAAATACTCTAATTCCCAAAGAGTCTGCTTAAATTCATGTTACTCACATTCATTTAGACTAAAAAATGGGTGGCTTATCAGTATTACCTTAATCGATTTTCAAAATTAACATCTTTCTACATTTTAATTCCGGCATAGAAGAGATTTTAAAATGTAGCGCTCAGGTAAATGAAGCACTTTTGACCTTTGGGCTAACCTTACACGAGGCATGTATAGCACGCAGAGCACACTACTTATGTTTTATAAATGAAGTCAGCATTTTCGATGAATCTGCAGAATGTCGTCGAGCATGCATTAAGCACTGAAAATTAAGGCAGCGTGCACGATCTTTCCACCTCAGTAAAATAATCTCTACATGAAAGTCACGTTCGAGGTAACTACCTGCCGGACCACATTCGTTTATGGCGTTTGATGAGTATGCATCACGTTTTTAAATGCAATATTCAAAATCAAAGTGATAAATAAAATAGTTCATAATTGTAAATGCGAAAAAACAAATAAAAACCTATTTAGAAAAAAAGAATGCATATAATATGTATATCTACGATATACATGTTATAAGCATTCAATATGTCACCTCTATACACTACATCCTAATAAATTTTACGGCATATTTACGTAGAATGTTGACACACACCAAAACAAAGTTTTCCCCCATATAATACGTGAAAATACATGAATTTATGGAAAGGGTGACATCGCGGGTCGCGCGCAAACAAACTCTCCAAAAGGCCGCATAATTTTACTCCTCCAACAAACAAAATAAAATTTGAGTAGTTATTGGTTTGCCGTCCCGTATCGCGTCGATGGGGTCGTTCAGTACCTCCCTAGTGACCCACGACCGCTGCTACCCGTCGCCAAGTTACGAATGCTAGTACGCTGAATGAAGGATTTTACGCTATGACTATATTGTGATAAGAGTTGAATTTCACTAAATAATTGTCTTTTTGTATTATAACAATTCCTTACACAAAATATCTGCAAGATCACTAACCAAACCATCTGAGATTAATTCCATGATTATTTTTTTTAAATCTTTCATTCTAATTGAGGCTTCTAGAATTTCATTATTTTGGGGTTTCCCAATAATTGCCTAGTGGGTTCCTATTTGGGCCTCTGTTTATGCAAAAAAAACGGATGTTGCTGAAAATATGAAATTAATCCTTAGAATTCCCACTGAAGAAAGTATTTTTTGTAACAAATATGTCCCATATGTCTATAATAGTTGCGATATTCAATTGACATATACGATACCTATATATTGTATGATCATTTTAAAACCTCTTGTGGAGCTGTGGGTATTGGAATAATTTAAAACTGTAACAGCAGACAAATTTGTTGCAAATTGTTTTCAAAATATCGGTTGTAAATTTATGGTATTGAATATCCGCAGCTGTAGCATCAGCAGATGATACATTTTATTTAGAGCAGATTCTGCATTAAATAAAACCAAAGTCAATGCTACAAATAGTTCGCATAGCTCAACCTTAACAAGATGCTCTCAGAAATGTCAATTAGATATTCCCCTAATGTAAACTACCCTTGGGCACAATCATTTTGTGTATCTGGATCCAGATATATTTAACATGTTTGCTTGATGACTCTATTAAAGGACACACAATAGGTTTTTTTTTTTTGTATTTTTTAATTTAAAGTTTACTTATCTGGTCATGGTGTACCAGGCACCCATCCTATTGTTTCTTCTTTTTATCAAGTCCAATAGCTCACTCTCCTGCCATTAAATTATCTAGAATAGCTACGACCCTTTTTTATTGGCCGAAACAAGTGATGGATGATAGATTCTGATAAAATAAAAGTTTAAAATGATTCTGTCGCAATATTTCGCTCCTCAGCGTAGTTAATGCGTTTGACGTTTCTGCAATAAAATAATTGATTGATAATTTAAATTTAAACAATCGAACAATTAAGATAGTATTAAGACGTTTCTCTTTGTTCGATTCTTTGAATTTAAATTATCAAGGAACTGTTCAATCGCAGAAACGTCAAACGCATTGACTACGCTGAAGAGCGAAATATTGTGAAAATCATTTATAATTTTTCAATTATCATTAGTTTTTAAGATCCACTAACCACCTTTTAGTTTTCCAAAATCTATCCCCCATCACTTGTTACATTCAATAAGAAAGGGTTGTGGCTGCTCCAGACACGTAGATATACGATAGTGAGCTACTGGATTTTATAAAAAGAAGAAAGACCGGGATCGGTGTATGGTACACCACTACTAGATAAGTGAACTTTGAATTATTATTAATATTTACTATATGAAAAAAAAAAACATTTTTTTACAACTTATTGTGTGGCACATAATTGGACTACGCTAACGTCTCATGTACCAAAATATAGTTTAAATGGTACTGGTATCGTAGTTATTTTCGTATTCTACGAGAACCTGGCTTTATGTCATCGAAAAGTCAATGTAGAATGAAGTACGTATAAAGTAGTTAATAATTTAACTTACTTAACATACGCAAAATAAGCTTCTAAATTGACAGCGACGACCGATGCATTCTAAGCTGAAGCAAGTTGAAGCAATTTTATAAAAATAAAATGAAGTTATAGGGCAAATTTAATATTATGATCCGATTACGATTTCATTATTATGTTTAATTTACCGTATATTTCATATGAATGAATTTATTATGTCTTCGCATGACATTTTTTCTATATTTTTTTAGTTTAAGTCTATTCTATTTGTTTTCCTTTATTTAAATTATTTTTATGTTTAAATTTGATGCCGATTTTTATAATTCAATTGTGCTCCTCTTTTTTTAGGACCGTATTTAAGCTAATTTTAGTTTAATGAGTACGTTACTACAACATTTAAATAATGTATTGTGTTGTTAGAACCTTAAACATCCTAGAACAGGTTAGTTCCAGTTGGGTGACAGAATCGAATAAGCATAAGGTTAAGGTTTTTTCATTTGATTCCTGTTATTTTTGTGTCGAAAATCAAAGTTTTATAGAAATAAATTCATAAATAAATAAATCAATCTAAGATAATACTAACATCGAGATCGCATGTTTAATTTCATCACAATCAGTGACATAGCCTTTTAATACAACCAGATTTTAAGCAAATAGAAATGCAAAAACATAAATAGCAAAAGAGGTAAAAATAGGCAAAATATTATAATTTTCTCACTTATTCAAGCATCTATACCATTCACGAATATGCTCCATATTAAATGAGTCTATAATATTTATATGAGGAGTGTACTCGAATACGTAGCACTTGTTTGTAATCCACATAGTCGTAGAATCTATCCAGAAACGCATCGTAAAACGAATGTCATATCGTGATTGTCGATAACTGGACAGCTGCGATGAACGTCTGTGCTATTTAATGACCTCTCTCGAAAATCTCTATACTATCAAAGACATAACCAGTGGTTGGACCGATAACACATATTTGCTTGCTGGTTTATAGTTGCGAGATTCTTCGCGAGTGACACGAGCGCTGCTGTTGTTCCACCAGCCGCGGATAAGACAAATCACTCCAGCAATTCATTTATTTACCGTTCACCGGATACTACTTACAAGAAACATTCATCGAGTGTGACGCATTTCATCCGAAGAGAAACAGTGTTTAAGCAGACTTTCTGAAATAGTTTTGAAGCAAAGTTTCTCCGTGATTAAGAGTACCTAATAACACTCATCCTCTCGATAGCTTACATTTTTTGAAGAGTACATAGAAGGAAACGGCATCAACCCTTAAGCAAGTGGCTTCTGTAAAGGGCACGGTGCCCGTTACCGGATGCGGAAATAATGTCGGAGGTTACGCTCCGGCCGCCGGAACACATCCGGCGCCATCGTTTAACCCGCGCCCACAAAAATATTCGACGCTTTTTGTTTCGCCAATATCGCCCGCCCGCCCTTGGCGGCTTCTAGGACGGCAGTTTCTGCGGTAGGCGGCGACGCCGCGATTATTGCTACTTGACCATTTTCCATATATTATCGACGAAAGTACGCGCAAAGGACCTGTTAACAATAAACATCTAATTTAAAATATTTATTTTGTAGGTTTCTCTTTTATTGAGGAGAATTAATTAATCTACTAAACCATCATTCAACAACAGAATAAAGTAATATTTACCTTGTTTTAGAGATGATTCACATGCGATTAAAAGTAATAGAAGCTTAGTTAATATCATGATTTCCGAACAAGAGGAGCTTTTGAAGGTTCCATGGAGAAAAATAATGTTACCAGTCGTAATGGTGAAACGGAAATTTGTATATAACGCAATATTTACATAAGAAAGTCACGTATTTTGAAATTGTCCATTAGACGGAAAGTTATAAAATTAACACTATTGCACTGGATCCCAACGTATTGTAATTTGAAAATAATTCCCGCAATTTAATATGAAAATAATGCCAGAAAATATAGCACTGCAGGGCCAAATGTCTAAATCGACATCAGAGTCCAGAAAATACTTGTATATCATACGTGCTTCTTATACGTCGAGATGCAACCGATAGTCCAGATGGTATGGGGTCTAATAGAGCTGTGTAGCTCGAGCCAAATGACTATCTTATTACACCCTGCGGCTCGACTCACGGCTCAGTTCCCATCCGGAAGCCTCCCCGAAGAGGGACTAATCCGGTGAGACCCGCTATGCGGTCGGACCTGGGACCTGCCCTGGACGGTTGATGTGAGATTGGTCGGTTTACCGGCCTTGCTCAACTAACGAATAGCCATGGTAGTCTAGCTGCGTGATGCTTTTTAAGGCGCGGGGATAGATGTTGACCTGGTGTCACCTATCCTTAGAAACGACCTGGTGGTCACCCGATCTCGCGTGGCTCTCCGAGTAAAGGACGCCACGGGTCCGCAATATTTCCGAGTAACGGAATACCGCGTTATCACACCAGGTAGAGGTCGCGCAAGCGATTTCGAACCTGGGACCTAATCTGGAGTCAGGGGGTGAGGCTACTCGCTGATTCGCAATTCCCAGTGCCTTTCTGTAAGAAGTAGGACTTTGACGGGCTGTGGCGCAGTTGGATTGTGGCTATGTTATGTCCAAATTCTGTACGTTTCTCTCGGGGCGATATAACGATAAAGTTCGTTGAACAGCCTCGGGATGACGGGCTCGCCCGAGTATAGTCCTAAATCTAAAGTCCAGATTGTATATATGTTTGACCTTTCCACTTTTTTTCCTTTCGTCATTCAGGTCGTTCATTCATTCCTAAAAACTAGAAGAGATTTATTTAAATTAATAACTAATTAACGGGTAATATTAAATATATAAATAAGTAAATAAATGAAACTATATATAAACATACAAATAAATTGGCCAAAAGGTAAATATTATTATGTGCATATGGCTTATTATTAAGAGAGATCTTTAATGTCAATTCTAATTATTTAGTATAATTACATTTATTTGATTTAAATATGTCAAGTATCTACATGTTTTTATTATCAAGTATCCAATATAACAAATATCATAGCCTACGTCAGTATATACGTTACCATTTCTTTGCATTCAATTCTACTTTCCGTCATGAGCCACTTGTTAACGTATTTTTTCGAAGTCGCTCTGCTGATTACATTCTGCACTCTATCCTCCACCAAGAAAGAGCAGAAGGAATCATATAGACATTCAAGTAATATAATTGACTGCTTTTGACTTTTTGGCAGTCAGACTGCCCCAGACATGCAGTGCGTATACCACTGCCAGAAAGAAAAATTCCGCAACGACATTTGACATGCCGGCAATGGTTTTATACTATTATGCTTAATACTTTATCAAGGAATGCGTAGCATTTTTATGAAACCATGTCCTTTTTTGGCCATTATTGCAATTAAGGAATGAATTGTCATTAAATATTTGGGACAAGAAATTATGCAAATGTCGCTCCTGTCAAAGTAAAAGCTTACTTGAAACTGGCAAAGTTTAACGGTACCATACGTACTAGCTATTATTCTCTACGACTAACTCAGTTGGTCTTTCATATATCGGTAATTCCTCTCCTCGTGATTTCATTTATTGTTGAATCCACGATTAGCATACAGTTGAATGAGCGCCTACAGACAAAATACATATTAGGAAATAAAATGTAAAACAGCTTTCACGGGATTAAAACGGGAATGTAAAAGAGGGGAAAGGACGGCTTGCGTGTTTCTAATCGTCTATTTGGTAGTTCCTGATAGTAGCGATCACCTTTCTTGGCAGATTCTGAAACCACAATTCTATTACAGGTCTGACTTCATTCAACCCTCATTTTCGCGATCATAATAGAGATAGTTGACGTAAATACTCGTCAGATATTTTCCAATACAAAAATAACCACTACTTTTGCCTAGACGAGTGTTATTTGTCATCGCTCAGCCATATTATATAGCGTCGTCCCTTATTATAACTATTTGGATGTCGATGTTAATAGCGCCAAATTAAAGTCGTCCATATTTGATTTTTTGTACATATTCTACATGACGCTAATGTAGCTTCTACAAGGTTTCCGGTAGTTTTCTTTGACTGTTAAGTGGGCCTCAGTCGCCGATCGACCTATACAAATACAGCTCGGGTGTTTTGAAATTCCCCGCTGATTTACTAAGTTTCGATTCATTTGAGGTAGATACTATTTGAGTGCAAAGAAGCATAATTTACTAATATACAGGAGTAGATTTTGATAAAAAGTACACCTTCAGAACAATTGAGTACCTATTTAAAATTGACTTTATTTGCTTAATTTTCAATGAATACCAAAAAGTTCGGAATGTGTACTTTTTCCAATATTTACTCCAATAAATTGGTAAATAATGCTTCCTATCACTCACATAATACCCTAAATAAATCGAAACATAGTAAACCTGCGAGTAATTTGAAATAGGCCCTTGTATGGACCGAGCGGCGACTGGCGCCCACTTAAGGCATTTCGCAAATATATTTTCTTTACTAATGAAGAAATGTCAATGCATCTTTTTGCTCGCAGATCTTCCTCATCAGAAAATAAAACCACGTCCAATTTCAGCGACATTAGATTAGTAATTTAATACCTAGAGCTGATAACATTTTTTGTTTTGTTCATCATACAGGCGACAAATACGAGACAGTATCCAACGACAACGGTCTGTACAGCAAATACATGAAGTTGAACATAAGGCGAGTCTCACCAAAAGATTTTGGCTCATATCGATGCGTCGCTAAAAATTCTCTGGGAGAAACCGATGGAATCATAAGACTTGACGGTGAGAAATTTTAAATTGCTTAAATTTCTTATGTC
The DNA here is from genome assembly GCA_027564375.1 of Micropterix facetella. NCBI lineage: Eukaryota > Metazoa > Arthropoda > Insecta > Lepidoptera > Micropterigidae > Micropterix > Micropterix facetella. The sequence goes on along the minus strand of JAOPUG010000004.1, from coordinate 21,710,665 downwards.
GGTTGTCCAAAGTACACTAAAGTGCTATCATTTGTAATCCCCTGTTTTGTTGCGGGTAGGCGTTATATTAAACCCAAATTAAAGAATGTTTTATTTCGTGCATACCCACTATATCTCGTATCGTCTTGGGAATATTTTAAGAAGAGCGTTCCACTTAGTAGAGAGATTAAAACCTTCGTTTCTATTGAAGTTCAGAGTTCTTCTTATTTCCATGGGTTTTTCGGATCAAATAAAATTGTTCAAATAAATGCGACAAAATAAAATTTTTCTTTGAATACCACTCTTAGATTTTGATACTACAACCGTTCCACTATCATAGATGTGTTCGCAGATCACCAATTTTTGCAAAGACGCGAAACTTGATAAAGGCAGTGTTAAGACACGACGGAATTAAAATAAAACTGTGCAACTACTACCATTGCTCCCTATTATCGGTGGAACCCATCCGACTACAAATATTGACCAAGAAACATCACTTCAGTCTACTATGTACAATAATGTTTATACCTATTCGACTACTACCATTGATCCCTAATACCGGTGGAACCCATCCGACTACTACCATTGATAGAGAAACCGCACTTCAGTCTACTATCTATAACGGTGGCTATAAGCATCCGACAACTGTCATTGATCCCTACTACCGGTGGAACCCATCCGACTACTATCATTGACCAAGAAACAGCACTTCAGTCTACTATGTAGAATGGTGGTAATACCTATCCGACTATTACCATTGATTTCTACTACTGGTGGAACCCATCCGACGACTACCATTGACTTATAAACAGCACTTTAGTATACTATGCACAACGGTGTTTATACCCATCCAACTACTACTATTGATCCCTACTACCGGGGGAATCTATTCGACTACTACCATTGACTAAGAAAGAACTCTTTAGTCTACTATGTACAACGGCGGTTATACCCATCCGACTACTACCATTGATCCCTACTACCGATTGAATCCATCCGACTACTACCATTGACCGAGAAACAACACTTTAGTCTACTATGTACAAAAGTGGTTATAACATCGCTGGAATGTCCTGTGCTATAAAATATACGGGTTGAAGTCCGTTTTTCAAAATTATAATAAGACTTCCGTTTATATTAGGCTGATTAGGTTTTTGAAGTTAGTTAAATAAATGTTATGGTGTCAGAGATACTTTTCTATGTTTGTTCTCCGATACCACGATACTGAATTGATCAAATATAAGTATATATGCCAAACTGCAATATTCAAATACCTTTCTAATGATTTTCCAATATAAAGGTTATTATTTGCAAGTATGGCAGGCAGGTAATTAGCGCCCGCTACAGCACAAGTATCTACCTATGCTCGGGTTCCAATTACATACCTGCAGTGTCACCAAGGAATGTCCATTCATTATAACTGCTGCGAAGTCAAAGGGTTTATGGTTGACGCTATAGTGTATTTGTGAATGTCCATTTTTTTCTAACACCCACCTAATGTATGTATATATGCGCTATTACTATCTCTCTCGGTTCTAACTGCCCTCTTCTTGGTACAATTGGTTAGTTATATTTTTCGGCCTTTAAACCTTATTTTGTAAAATAATAGCATACTAAGCTAATATAAATGAAAATTAAATCTCTTTCTTTCGTAGGCCGATCCGAATCATTTGATATATATTTTTTAAGATTGTTACGGGAAAATAGATTTACGAATCTATGAAAATCTAAACAATCTATGTCTACTAAGGCCAACATAGCTATTCTTTAATTATATAGAATCTACCCAGTGTACTAGACAATTTCCTATTAAATAACAGGACAATTAGCGATATATATCGGCAACTTTGGCCCGTCCCGTGGTTGGTCATCCCTGACTTATCCAAATTGGCTTAAAACATCCTAACAAGTTTCTCTCGTCACCAAGCTTCCAAAAATAACCATATATGTTATGCTTGCTCTACTCATTGGCCAGATCCTCCTCCAGGCCAAGTAAACAAGGAGGCACCTGCAGCAGCAGCTGCGCGGATCGGATCGAGCTTGCTGCCACCGGGTAGCGCTTGGGATCATCCAGGAGGTTGCATACCAAATTTGGTTAAAATCGGACCACATAAAGTCCTCGTACGACGGACGAACGCACAGCTTGCATCAGATTATATATGCTCGTCCTACTTAATATTACGGATGGGCCAAAAACCAAAAGGCTCTGATAGAAACGCCTATCTGAACGAAGCATAATGGCAAGAGCGGTAGGTTAAGTCGATTCCCTTCTCTCCACAACCCAACAATGTCTAGCCGCAACAGCCGCGAAGTAAAATGAGAATTTTATTCCCTCTTAAATTCTTTTCATTCCGTTGCTAAATATTTAAAAGAAGCCGATTACGAGTTTTAATTAATTGCATTTCGCAGAAATTCCGGCGCCGTCTACTATCAAGACCACAACCTTGGCCTCGGAGTACAACTCAAGGAGAAACGGTGAGGTTTTAATTACTTATTTTTATACATACCTAAATATTAAAATATATGTAATGTTTGATTCGTTGCTTCCATTGGAGACTCCAATATTTATATTCCAATTTAAAGGGTATCTACTGTTGTAGAACTATTCAGATATACACATCTGAAAAATTTAGAAACGGTGTTGAATCGCACTTTATACATTATATGGATATATGTTATATGATACTCCTCTGTAATCACAAAAGTGAGATCATATGCGAATTATGAAAACACTCTATTCTATTCCTCTAGCTCATTTGATATGATTATGATCAATTACATATATTCACCTTTTATTAACAACGTTACTAATAGAAATATTTCTGAGAAAAGTTAAATCGTAATATAATTGTGTTACTTTTAAGACAAGGTGTTATATTCTTCTTCTTCTTTAAGTGCCATCTCCTATCGGAGTCGGCTATCATCATGGCCACTTGGGCCCGGGATGTTGCGGCTCGGAAAAGTTCAATATTAGTCATTTTGTACCACT
>JAOPUG010000004.1:21640603-21651224 GCA_027564375.1 Micropterix facetella | reverse complement strand
AATAGAGTAGCATTTATTGACGTTGAGCTGTAAGTGTTTCAGTTCGCGATAGATAGAAAAGCGATTGAGGTCTTTTTGAAAGATTAAACAATCATGCATCGAGCTAATACGCATAAAAGGCTTTCATATCATCCGGGAACAGAAGGATTTGTAAGTACTTAAAGCATTCCTCAATGTCGTTAATATACATTGTGTACAGTATAGTCTTAATAGGAGTACCTGCGGTACACCAGACATTACCATACTCTATTCGACTCGAAACCTGCTGCCACTACGATTTGGCTCCTTTTACTAATGTAAGATTTGAACCACCTTAATAAGTCCCCATATATACCTATCTTGAGTAGTTTCGAGACTAGAGTAAGATGGTGCACTTTATCGAAAGTCTTACTGAAGTCTGTAGAAACGACATCAGTCCGATAGCGTTGATCCATATTGTTCAGTAAGGTCTCATTGAATAGGCTATAATTGATGCTTCTTAAAATTACTCTATTGTAGTGGCATGGTTGTTGAATATTTTTAAGCTTTGATATTATAAAATGTTCCCTGATATTTTTGTGAGCTTGACTTCCAACTTTATAATGTTGTCCTTTTGACGGGTTCAATTCCAGCATACTTGATAGTAAGTGACACTAAAAAACATAATTATGTTTCACTATTGATATTCCTTAAGCTGTATCTGGGTGAAACTTTTAATTCCGGGTTTACATCCAAAGAAAATTATAGAAAAAGCATATTTTCGATGAGTCATACTTTACAGTGATTATCCTTTGCATGTGTGTGGAGCTGGCGTTTGGCTCGATGGTTTCGAGGTGATTTTCCCGCCCGAAGAGTTTGCCCGTGTGCTAGTGTGTCTGTTGGTCGGTTGGTTGGTCTGATGACGTGGCAGAAATTAATCCCATAGGGTCATTTATTGGCGCTGCCACGTCCAGACAGACCGCCTGGGCGTACTTAATCTTTCCTTTATGACAGAAACAACCATTTCGCAGCGGCCTCTAGGCTCCCTCCACCCGGCCGTCCTTTGCTCCCCTCCCCATTCTCCCCGCGACCACGCCGATCAAGCCGAGCAACTGCCTCGACTGTGAACCTTGTTAAGTGAGCCGTAATGAATAATCATTATAACTTTATTGCTCGCTGACTTTAAACTTGCTACGCTTATAGGGGAAGACGAAAATATGTGGATTTTAGGAAGTACTCTATCTACGATGCCATTGTTAACATTGCTATAATAATATAAGTAAAAATAAACGGACAGTACTCGGACAAATGACACATATTATTTTATTTTATTTTATATGTAAACGAAGGAGATAAACAGCGCTCAGGTCTTAAGGTAATCAATATGTATAACTATCCTATGGAAAGATTGGAAATCACAATCCAACGTGGGGAACTCTGGCAATAGTTGGCGTGCTCTAGAGCGTGCAGGCAGGGGATACGTCGAAGGCGGTCGAGTTGAGTCAATGGACATAAATGGTTAATTAACCATTCGGCAAAGCGCACAGAAGTAGGTCAAAGTAGGTTTTCATTTCAACAACAGATGGCTCTGACGTCAAATAAGAATATCATATTCAAGTATGATTTGAAATGGATGGGTTCAATTCAGGTTGCATATTACCAGCAAACAACGTGTAATCACCTATGGGTGGTTTCCGCCCCGACGGCCTACCCAACGGACGCTTAGTAGGGGGGCAAAAGGCGGTTCAGAGCTGTTTTTCTCAGTTGGATGGGCTATGTAACGGAGAACTTCCTAGAATCAGATGTTATCGTTTGGACAATCGAGGGCGCTGATCGAACCGAACAATTGAGATTGTTAAAATTATTAAGGTACTTGGTTAAATCGACTGGTTAGAATCATTAAATTAACTGAGAAAAACTCCTAGACATGGCAATCCTGTGTAATAAAAATTCCTTCTTTGTCAGTACACTCCTCTTGTTAATCAAACAAATTAGTTCGGTTAACATAACCGTCGAAGTCGGTTTAATCGAATCATACGACTGGTTGGGATTACCGAATAGCTCCATTAAAATCAACCATAATTCCTTGTTACTTTAATAAATGTTAAATAACCACCTTCCTTGTTACTATAAAAAATGTTAAATTAAGTTAATTGCGATGAATTGTCCGGTTCTCCATATTTAACCCAGTAGTTTAGTCATTATAACAAGCATCTTGGATATTTTGATGATTTTGTTTCTCAGTGTACCTGAAAGATAATCAAGTTGACTATGTTAAATTGTGTTCAGTATGTATAATAATAGACATTAAAATTATAACATAGTATAACTTGCCTATTTGGTAGATAGAGGATTTCATTTTCATCAGCCTTGCGAGTAACAGGTAGATGCTGTCTAACTTTAAAAAGAAAAACAGCAGGTTCTGTAAATGAACATAAACCAATACGTTTCAGAGTTAAAATTTAAAATTCAAATCCATGAGAATTTTACAATATGCTTCACATAACGTTCTCCTTTAATGCTTCTTGATAATGTTTAAATTACTTCTGTGATAACTTAAATGAGCATCACGGCATATCATTTACCTTTGATTTGCAAGCAGTTGTCAGGTATATTATAAAAGGTGCAACAGGACATTTCTATTATGAACTGGTTAATCAGAATATTTAATGTTTCGGTTAGTCGGATGTGATAGAAAGCTAATACATTTATCTGGACGTAAAATGGAATTTCTTCGCTTCATGATATGGGTAAAATTCATGCGATAGTGTTGGAGAAACTACAAATCGAAAAGTGATAAAAGCGAGTCTACAAAGAATTGTTAGTGATGTAGACTCGACTAGAACCGCAGGATACTAGCCTCTATCTACTTTTGATTCCATCTGATATCCAATAACGTAAAAATACGCCGCCCTGGTAATGGTGTCGTAATCGTCGAGTCACGCTGATCGTCCGGCTTATTGGTAGTCCATGGCGCGGCGACGCAGTCCGTGCCAAACCTGGCTGCGGCTAATGAGTTGCGACGTAATGATGTCCGCGGCAGCCGCTAATGCGGCGTCCGCGGCTTAACAATCCCTGCTAATTAATAAATGCGCCGCTCACTGCAGGGGATTACACATGAGCCGCCCGCTTGGATATTCCGTTCGAACCCGACCAGGATTATGCTAGGGGTAGTGTCTTCTGCCATTTGCGTAATAACTATTAAGGGAAATTTACAACAAGTCACTTGAGTTTATAAGGCAAGTGAGCTTGAACTGAATTACCTCACTATAAAATATACATATGCAAGCCTATTTTATGAAAGGACAGCCAAAAAAAATAGCAACTAAGCAGTGTCCTGTATTCGTAAATTTTAATCTTTTCTAGACTAAAATAAACAGAGAGGACTACCATTTGCATTTGGGGCCTAATAGGGTTGTGCAGCTCGAGCTCTATGGCCGTATTTGTTACCTTGGTCAGCCTGATTCACAGCTCAATTCCCATTCGGTAGCCTCTCCGAAGAGCGACTAAACCGGCGAACCAGCTATGCGGTCGGTTCTGGAGGAATACCTACGCGGCCCTTGACGGTTGATGTTTCTGGTCAGTTTGCTGGTCTTGCTCAACTAACAGAAGGTCTGGAAGCTTAATGCGACTTAATGTGTGGGGGTAGATGTTGCCATAATGTCACCTATCCTTAGAAACGACCCGTTGGCAACCAGACCTCGAGTGATTACGCCGAGTAAAGGATGCCTCGATATGTCTGAAGTATGTTCGAGTTACGGAATATCAAGTTATCACATTAGGTAGAGGTCTCGCAAGGGATTTTAAGCCCGAAACCAAACGGGTGATGGAGAAATCCGTCTGAATTTGGTAGTCATGGAACGAGCATGCCCACTGGGTGTCTGCTCTCTAACGGGCAGTGGCGGAGCTTGATACATGGATTGTTTTTGTCTAAATTTTCTGCGTTCATCTCGGGGCGATATAATGTTAACGTTCGTTGAAACGCCACGGTTGGCGGGTTCGCCCGTAGCACGAATCCTAAATCCAACCCCGCACTTTGGGGCCAAATGGGGACGTGCAGCTCGGACCTAATGACCAGCACTTTTATCTTTGGTCGCCCCGATTCTCAGTTCAAATCCCATTTAGGGGCCGCCCCGAAGAGGGACTTAACCTTAGAAAACCGATGTGCATCGGATTTGGGAGAATACTCCAGGCGGCCCCGGGTAAATGATACACTGGTCAGTTTACCGGCTTGATCAATCAGCGAATAGGCAGGTGGTCTAGAAGCATAGTTTCTTATGACAACTGGGGTGGATGTTAGTGTCGTATATCCTAAGAAACGATCCATTGGCAACTCAAGTGTGAGTCAAGTAAAGGACGCGTCGGATCCGCTATATGTATATAGGAGTGACGAATTACCGTTCACATTAGGTAGCAGCCGCACAAGCGACTTCAAAGCCGTGACCCGACTGGAGTATGGAGAAATCCTTCCGAAATCTGTAAGTCATGTGGCGAGGTCGCTCGCTGGGTGTCTTTGCTGAGTGCCTTGCCAGAAGGGTTGAACTCTGACGGGCAATGGCGGAACTGAAGAAGTGTATTGTCAACAAAGTTCTGCGTTCATCTCGGGGTGATGTAACGATAAAATTCGTCGAAACATCCCGGGCTGGCAGTTCGTCCGTAGCTTTGATACTCTCCAACTGCACTTGAAATAAATCCTTTAAACTTTGCCAAAATGTGGACGATTAATTTTGCTTGGATTTACCTTGTTTCAAATATATATTATGCTTGCACGATACTCTTTCGAATAATTCTACAATAAGTTATCTCACAAGTCTCACAATGAATAAGTTCGCTCTCAACAAATTCAACGAAAACCTCGCAATAATAAATTGATGCCAAATACAAAATTCAGTCGACCTTTAACGCATAACGACACATAAAGAAGAAACAAGAAGATAGCAGAAGAAGAGAAGAAGATGAGAAAATGAAATAACATAAGAAAATAATAAGTTGCTCAGCTTTAATTATATCTAGACCGATATGTTTACACAAAATGTACATTCCACCAAAATGATCATTGGGGATAAATTGCTATACGATTCTATTCTGCCAGAATAGGATCGTAGAGCTGTAGCATAATTTTGAGCACTGATTTAGTTAGTATAACAGCTGATCATCGCTTCTAGTGGGTCCTAGGTGGCATGTCAACTGTCCAATTTTTTCACTTGATATATTGTTTGAATTCTATGTCAGCTTCTAATTATATAATCTCATTTCTTGTTATAAATAACATTAACGAATTTACCACGTGAAGTTTTTAGCACCCGACGTTTTGGCGATGTTGCAACCGCCGTTGTCTAGGGTAGACTAAATTACTGTCAGTCATCATCCGTTTTTCTGCGGGTAGGCGGTAAACTGCTGCTGCTACTTACTGTATAGCTTATAACGGTGGTGTGGCGGCGGGTTCGGCTCGAGCAAATGTTAAAAATCTAGTGGAATTCTTTCACTGATCATGGGTCATCTAAACTCTATACACCCAAAAATTAGATTCACCTATGAAGTTGAAAAGGACCGATCTCTGGCTTTTTCGGATGTCAACGTGGCGAGGAAAAGTGGCAATACTCTCGGACATACAGTATATCGGAAGCCCATACATATAGACAGATATTTGCATGTCAGCTCACACCATCATCCCTACCATCAACGTTCAGTGCAAACGTCGCTCGTGAATCGAGCACGCGATCTATACGACGCTGAGCATTTTTCGCAAGAGATGAAACATGTCAATGATTTCCTTAGGTAAAATGGTTACGGAAAATATGACGAGATACGTACACGATCCAATACAGACGAAACTCAGAAGCCGAGCAGATCAAGAGCATTCTTACCATACATCAAGGGCGTGACAGATCGAATAAGTAAGATGCTAAACAAATTCGCTTTTAAAACGGTCTTCAAACCGGCCCAAAATATAGCTCGATATCTGAGGCCTGTAAAGGATGTAATACCACTGCAAACTCCGAGTGTGTATAAAATCGAATGCAGCTGTGGGTTAGCCTACGTTGGACAAACTAAACTGCCCATAGCTACTCGACTGATGGAATACATCAAAGTGGTTAAAAACGTTCAACGAGAAAAATCAGCAATCTGCGAACACATATTGGATAGCAAAACTAACCACTTGGTGCAGTTTCAAAATCCCATTGTGCTATCCAAAGAACAATTTTACTTTTCGCGTATGATCCGGGAAGCCATCGAAATAAGAACAACCCCGAACTTCAATAGAGACGACGGTTTCAAAGTCTCTACTACTTGGAATCCGCTTCTTAAAATGTTTTCAATGTCCATCGCCGAACTCAAGGACGTTGTGTTGTTTGCAAAACGGATTATCAAAATTCGCGCACGCCGAACCCGCCGTCCAACCGCAGTTATAATCTACGCAGTAACAGTCGCAGTTTGCCGCCTACTAGCAGAAAAACGGATGGCGACTAACTGCATTTTAGTCTACCCTAGACAATGACGGTTGCAATATCACCGAAACGTCGGGTAGGTACTGAAAAACTTCAGGCGGTAAATTTGTTTAATTTTGTCTATTTATAAATGTATTCACTTTTTAAAAATTTTATAACCAGAAAAACGAAAGAAAAAATAGTCTGGATATATGGACGGATTTTTAAAAATGTTTTTCCACATTCATGCTTATATGAAAAGGACAGTTTTATGCCTCCAATCAACTATTTCATTATTTTTTTTGTTATTTAAATATTATTTTAAGGCTATGTAAAAAATAAAATGATACATTTTTTTACTATTTAAGATTATTTTTGACTTTTTAATATATTTTTCTGCGACTAATTCAATTTAAAAAAATGTAATAATTAATGTAGATACTTAATACCTAGTTTTAAATTTCTAGAAACTGTATATTTTTGGGAATATAAATTATTTGAATTGAAAAGTTTTACTGAAAACAAATAAGTTATTCCATTTGCTTATATTGTAACTTTCCTAAATTGATGATAGGGCGGGATGGTTGCTGCGTACTACCAACTTTTATTATATGTGATTCAAAATATCGGTTAATATTTAAATGTTTTTATTTCTTATATAATTCATAGTTCGTGTAGTTTGATTAAGCTATTTCCATACTAAAATGACGCCTCCTGGTCGTTTAATCATGGCAGATATTAAGTCCTTACTTGGGATATTTTTGTACTATAAAATAAATGAAAGTCCTAAAAATTGTGTACGAAAAATGTATATTTAATTTATCAAAATATTGACTCCTATTACATATTTTAAGCAGTTTCCCTATTTATATGGTAGTAGGTAATGTCTCTATTGTAAAACTTTAGTGCACAAAAATCAATCAGTGATTTTGCGATGCCCCCCCTGTAAAAAGTATGAAAATTCCGAAAAAAGTGGAAATCTATTGAAAAAGTTCTGGTGATTAAGGTGGATAACGAAAAGTCTCCAGGCACAACTCCCGCAACTCAGCAACTGTTTATTATGAAGTATGTGGTCGTACGATGTTGCGCAGAAATCGAAGACAATGGCGGTTGTTTGACATTATATAATAAGATAAATCGAATTTTCCGCGGGAAGTTTCTAACACCCGTCGATGTTGCAACCACCGTTGTCCAGAGTAGACTGCCGCTCGTGGGTTTCTTCCGGTCCATTCCTTTCAGGTTCGCTAGTTTTGTAGTTTGGTAGTTTGTAGACCGCCATAACATTACACAAAACTAAATATATGATAATGTGATTCACATTTTTAACGCTGTTGAAAAAATAAAATTATTGTATTTGCTGGAGATCTCCAAGTATACAGACGCCGCTTCAACAGTTTAAAAAATTGTGCATAACGCAAAGACTATTCTCTTTACAGAAATCTACCACGCGGTCTCCGCTGTCATTTCGATTACCAAGCCCGAACTTATCCACGGTTTCTCCTGATTTCCATTGCCAACATTTGCATTAAAATGGCCCAAAACGATGGTGACATAATTTCGTTTCAGTTGGTCAGTGATCTTTGTAAGGTTTTGAGTTCAGCTGAATCATGACGACTCTGTCCAAGGTTCTACAATACCAGCTGCCTTATTCTATGCAATATTTAATGGATCGTCTTTGGATTTCTGCAGTTTTTGATGCACCCTCCGCTGTTAGTCCGCTCGTATCCTGGTAGCTTTACTGCCTCGGTCTGGGACTGCTTATCTGGGTTGACGCTTAGTCGCAGCTAACTTATAAGTTGTAGGCTGTCCTCTATCCACCACCTGAGATCCGCCCGATAGCTGAGGTCCGTGTCCGCTTCACCTTTTGAATCGAATCGCTCGCGGCGGGAAGTCGACGGCCATCCCAACAGTTGCCAATTAACACCCGCGCAGTTGGCGCGTGTGCCTCGTCCGTCTCTAGCCATCTTTTCGTGGTGAGTTTTATGCGCGATGGATTTCGTGAAATCTGGATGTGATTTCCTAAGTGAGATGCTGATATCTCCTTCCTCCTACTTCACGCGCTGCCGGCATTCAGAATCAGCTTGGTTGCCGCGACTACAGAAGTGATACTCACTATATCTCCACAATTATTACGTTTTCAATTGTTGGATTTTGTTTAATTACTTATTTTTGTAAGCGCGTGGATTTGAAAAAATAAAGATGTTTCTTCTGGTGTGTCACTTGAAAGGTTGTTTGCTTTGACCGCTTCATTTTCTGACACCTTCATCAATGAATTGCACCGGCTGCTGATTCCTGTGACTTTGATTGGCTGATAGTTATGAGTGTATTTGTAAGTATTTAATTCCGCAAAAATAGTTATATTACTATATATAAACACACGTTTTCAACTATTTTAAATTTCAGGAACATTGAATTCTTTTGTAAAATCGACCTATTCGCATAATTTATAGAGATATATTTCTTCCTGTTCACTGCACCTTGCGCGTTTATCGTTAAACTTGGCTCGCAGCCAGCGAGTTTTAGTTTGCTCATATGTTTTTATAGTGATTACACAAAAAGTTATCGAAGAAGCTCTTCCGTTTAAAATTGCGAAGATGTAGTATTTTTATACGTTTTTTTACGGTATAAGCTAAAGTTAAAAATAAAATATGCACAAAGGATTTCGATTATGTAGATAGATATACTTGATTCTAAATATTTTACTCGTATTAATAAATGAGATCCAAATAAAAGCCCACTTACTCGTATTTACCAATAAAATCTTTTAAATATTTTGAATTATTATTTTCTGAGTTCTAATTTAATATTCACTCCATTTTTCGGTCTGAGAATAACATGAGGTAGAAGGATCAAATCTTCCGGTTTTTCAACGGAAGTAACTTTGAATTTCCTCAAAAGCATCGCTAGCAAAGTTTTCTCTTCGGCCATCGCAAATTTTTGACCTGAAACGAAATTTAAAATGACTATTTTATAGCAAATATGTGTCAGGTAATTATATACGTACCTATGCAGTTTCTAGGGCCGGCGGAAAATGGCATGTAGGCGTATGGATAACGTTTCCTAACGTTTTCAGGGAGGAAGTTATCGGGGTCGAATTTGTCAGGATTACAGAAGTATTTCGGGTCCCTATGCAGCTGGTAGAGGTTCAGGAAGACGTAACAACCAGCTGGAACAACGTAACCACCTGAGAAAACATTTAAATATTAAGTTAAATGTCAGCTACTGGTGTGACAAGTACAAAAGCAACTTATACGCCAGCTACTTCCCCAATGAAAAGCAGCTTTTATCCATTAAACTGGCTCACCAATTGTCACATCTTCTTCCATCTTCCTCCCAAATGCTGGCACAGAGGGATACAGCCTCATGACTTCTTTGATCACCCTCTCCAGATAGCTGAATTCGTTCAGATCCTTAAAGGTTATTCGTCGATCTTCTCCGTTGAATACTTCGCAAATCTCTTGGTAAACGCGCTCCTTTAATATAAATAACAAATTGAGAAAGCTCTGCAAGATTACAAACTGTTAAATAAATACCGAGAATTGTTCATTTAAAAAGGCCCAGTAAATACAAGCAATTAGAAAAGTGCTTTAAGTTGGTACTAAAGTATTTAATTATTGCGTAGATTTTTGGTGCAATCTGCTAAATAGGTTGTTTACAGCTGTTGGTTAGATTAGTCGACCTCAAGTGCATTCTGCGATTTTCCAGAAAAATTTACCGTACATATTTGCTAACGAAGCGCTTGAATGTTGTAATTCGAGCACACCTACACTCCTGAAACGTATCATATCGAGTGAAGACACAAGGGTTTATAAGTTTGATATGCAAACCAGCCACAAGAATGGCGACTCAATAGCGAACCGAATTCGAAAAAAACACGTCAAAATCACCCCAAAGCAATAACATGTTGATTATTTCCTTGTACTATTGGGTACTAGCCACTACACATTCCTTTCTGAGCTACTTAAGGGCAAACAGTCAACAAACAATATTATTTTAACTCACGTTCGTCCGAAAAGGATAGATTTGTGGAACAATTCTGGGATATTGTCAACATTATAATGTCATCCGACAGATCCGTCATCCGACACTAAGCAAATTTTTGCATACGTAAATGTCAATTAACTAGTTGTTTGTTGCGCGCCTGGAGCGTCCGTCAAACAGATAGAATTTCGACGTTACAGCCCCCCCGCCACTCGCGCGACCGCGGCCACCAGGAGGCCCCGCCGGCCCCCGCG
>JAOPUG010000004.1:21312799-21324700 GCA_027564375.1 Micropterix facetella | reverse complement strand
TGATATATAAAGTACTATAAATGATGGCAATGTGGCTTCCGAGGTTCGTTTTCGCATAGTACACACGTGTATCTTTATACTATGGTTTCAGCCTGTGCGCGTACCACAGTATATTCATGAGTACTTCGTAGCGGCACTGCATGCCACGATGGTTGAGTTGGAGACCGGAAGAAAGAAGAGAGCACATTTTTTTTATATACTTGGCGTTCGATGTAGAAAATCTACATAATACAAATCATTAATATTAATTACAATAAAAAAATAATAATTTAAACAATATTCTAGAGTTTTGAGACCAGGTAGATAGTAATTCATGCATTTATGCAGCGCACGCATCTGGGCGTAACTAGATCAGTAGAATTGTTGAGTCTTCAAGTCTTTACGATTCATCTCAGGGTGAAAAGACGATAACAATCGTTATACTACCTTGAGGTGGCAAGTACGCTGGCAGCATAATCATTCTTAACAGTAGAAATATTCTGACAATGATAATAAAATTTCCAAATATAAAACTTGGCACGGGGAACATCCAAGGGTTTGTCAAACTTCGGCCCATGTGATTATTTTCTTCTATGTATGTATAAATATATTAGGAAGTTGATATTTGACTTTTTGAATTGAAAAATTCTAACTTTTTGACCATCAGGTTCGGTTCCGATAGGGGGTATGACGGTCGTTATTTAATTAAATAAATAAAATATTAATAAAATAATTAGGTCCTTCAGACCCAAAACCCATTGCGCTCTCCTCATTAGCTATAACTGTCGTTTGGCGAACGTTTTTCTTTAAACCGGACTCGAGTTATCGTGATGAAACAGACTGACGTGAATTTCTTTTTTGATTAGATGGACTTTAGGATATGTGAAACGTCGAGAAAAGTCCTTTTGGATGTTTTAATGTCATGAACTACAAAAAAATCCAGTTCCATCTGAAAGTTCCATCTGAACTACAAAAAAATGTGTCCATATGTATGCGTGTAGAACGTCGAGAAAAGTCTTTATGTACGATTTTATATAGTTACATTGTTCGCACGATTGTAGGACAAAGTAATTATAAAATTTGCGAAATATTCCTCTGATTTAACCGGAATCCCCTTTACCTTCCCAATATTCACTCTTTCGAAACAATCTAATCCTCGGGATACTAAATCTTAAAGGCATTATCCACCTGACGTAATACAGCCTCAATGGCCATTTCAAGCTGGGCTAAACTATTCATTTAGTTATACATAAATAAAGTCAGACCCGTCAAAACTTTCCACTAAACTTGAAGTTGGTCTCTGTGGCGGGATTTCCGTTGTCAACTTTAAAGTTTAACCACATTTAGTTAGCGTTCATCATTAATTCGGGAGCGATACTAACTAAACTACACTGTAACTTTACTGTAAAATGCTCATCATTTTATTTGAAAATGTTTCAGGCACGTGTTGCGTGCTCCGCTTTACACACCCTCCATAACAGTATCCCAGCAACATCATCATACCGAGGCATCGCCAGTTCATCCAAAGAGACGACTACGTGACGCCTACGCAAACCAACATCATCATACCATGGGCATCATCAGCTTCCCCCCCCCCCCCGCTCCCCATCCGAGGGGGCCTAGACTTCATACAATCCTGCGACGTTTCGTTACTATGCAAGAACGAGTAAACTACGTCCGATTTCAAAACATCTCCATCTAATTTTATCTATCTAACACGTGGCTAGTCATTTCTCCGCGTCGACATTTGGCGCGCATACGAGTTGACGAGACGTGGGCTCGCGTCACACTAGTCGCCCTTTAGCATCTTGGGCAATGCCGATTGCAGCGATGTGTCTCGCTCGCACGCGGGCTCATGGGGCGTGGAGAAAGACGTAATCACGTATTCACGCACTGCCGCAGCGCGTATGTTCACTTAATTCTTCAGCGCTCTATTATTTTATTTATTACAATAAAAAACAAACCGTAGGATGTACATACCAAATTAACTGGGCTCTGCGCATTAGCCATAACTATCGATTGTCGAAAGATTTTTCTAAATTGGACGTAGTTTACTCGAGATATCGTGCATACTAACATTTTTCGCTTACGATTTCAAGACTTGGCCACTTAGGTGGCCGAAGTAACATGCCATAATATTTCAGTAATGATGTTGCGTAATTCTATATTAGGCTCTATTAAGTTTTAAATGAAATTACCAGACATAGTGCAATATGACTAAGCATGGCGGAAACTATAGAACGCAACCACAGAATATCAACATTCGGGTAGATCAATCCGGTCATGTAAGCTCTAGCCCACAGATTACCTAATATTGTAATACCGAAAGGTATTTCCATTTACATAAAGCGAACTAGATAAAACCAGATTTACATAATAATTAACCTCATTTAATTTTAGGCTCTCTCATCTAATGGCGACCTTCGCTGTACCTTCGTGCCCAAAATTGTCTCCACGAAGACCGAATGTCAAAATGGATTTACCCTCAAATTACATATAAATTGGAGAGTGGTGGCCACTTAATTATGCAATAGAATTAATAAAAGATCCCAGCCAGATCGAGAAAAGGCCACTATTAATTAATATAACAATATATTTTCACTAAATCGTGAAAAATAATCAATTTTTTTTAATCATAAAACTGAAATGAAAAGTGTGAAGGTATTTCAATAGTGTGTAAATGATGGATTTAAAATAAGGAGCCACAGAATAAAGCTATTATTTAGGTTCAACGAAGTCAATTTTGCAGTAGTAGCAAAAAATTTGAAAAATATATTACAGTCTAAATTTAATGGATATAAACATACAAATTTATTTCTTTTATAAGCTTATAAATATATCCTTCATTCGTACTAAATGTCTTAAAACCCTAATGAAGTTAATGGAAACATAAAAAAGACTTAACCTTATTTGGTCGAAATTGTAGTCACTATACATCTGCGATCTGAGATCGGGTAGCCAATAGATCGTTTCTAAAGATAAGTGAGGACAGAAAGAGGAGGACACCTACCCCCACTTCTTAAGAAAAATACATTCCCGGACCCCTCCGGGTCTCAGTCGATCGACAATTCGGCCGTATGCCCATCCCGTGCGTCAACAGTCCAGCTCCGCCCGAGGTTCTGTCCACAGATTTGCCTCACGGCTCTTTCACCAGGTTGGTCCCTCTTCTATGAGGCTCTAGGATAGGAGCAGCCCAGCGTTGAGCCGACAAGATCACAACCAGCCATTATAGCCTAAGCTACACGGAGCGGTTAGGAGCCTGTAAACTGACGTGCGTCAGTCGCTCAGTTCCACCCGAGGTATTACCCCAAATTCGCCGCACAGCGTATTCACCAGGTTAGTTCCTTTTCATGAAGGCTCTCGAATAGGAGCTGCTCCGTGAATTAGGCCGACCGAGTTGATAAAAGTAGCCATCTGACCCAAGCTGCAATGGAACCATTTGGTACCAGAGCAATGAGGACCTTATCCGGTGATGACATCGAGGTTCTAATTAACATAGAACCGGTTCATTTATTCATATAAGTATAATTAATATGAAGCATAGGAAGAACGAAGAAGGGAAGAGCGTGGAGCCGGGAAATGGATAGGAGACAAGGAAAAATAAATGGTAATGCGAGCTTACCTCGATGCACTCCGATACCAAGATGCCTGAATATACTAATATTCTTTCATCAAGGAAATCCCTACCAGAGTCGACTTGGATCAAAAACTTACCGTATTCCCGAATGCGATCATGTCATAAACAGATGGATCCACAACGGATTAGGGAACGGGAGCTGGAATTAAAGGACTAAGGGCCAAAATTACGATGGCTCTAGGAAAACATGAAACAATATTTCAACCCCAAGTATATGCCACTAATATGTGCGCGCATGAAAATCTGAAGAGCAAATACAGCATCCAGACTATGTGCATATGCACGACAGCCAAGCGGCTCTGAAAGCACTAAACGTGAGGATATTCAATCCAAACTAGTCTAGGACACCTTAAACATTCGCAATTAACTCTCTTCGATGAAACTAGTCGTGGATACTTTCAAAATTCGCAATTAACTGTCTTCGATGAACATGGTGACCCTTATAAATGAGCAAATATACAAGTAAATGAGCAAGCAGATGCCTTGGCCTGAGAAGGGTCATCGAGACTTCTCCTGGCTCCTAGACCGGCCATATGCATATCAGACTGCATGCAGAACCTGCAACCTAATAGCGGCTGCAGAAAAAACAGGAAATCAACTGCAGGAACGCGCTCAGAATAAAGCAATCCAAAGACCGGCAATCCAATATCCCTAAATATTTCCGAAGCCCTACTAAAACTGGGAAAATTCCGAATAATTAAAATGTCAGGACTAATGATAAGACATTGTACCCTCAACAACACCTCACAGGCATGGGTAAGAGAACCGAAACCTTTTGCAAAAAATGTGGAACAGTATCATGGCTGCCCTATATGTTCTGTGCCAATGTCATGCTTTGGCTAATTTGAGACAAAAATAATTTGATGCCCCTTATCCGAAACTTAACCAACTGCAATGCTAAAACTGTAATTTTAGGTTACTTCAGACAACCGGATGCGGATCAAGGACCCTTGAGACCACCGTAAGCGTTCCACATTCCGGACATCTGGAACAGCACAATGCATATCTACAGCCGCCGCTCCCAAAATATATAAAGAAGAGGAAAAAGTAGAAGAAGAAGGAGAGAAGAATCAATCTTCAAGTCCAAAGAGATTATAGAAATCACGTAGCACTTGAGCAGCTTCAGCTGTTTTAATGGCCAGATAACAAGAAGCGTAAATTTGGATTTTTCTTCGACGTTTAATTTTTACGCAACACTACACTATACTTTACACATTGCTTTCTACACCACCTTCTATACATTTGTAAGAGCAAGAATTCTAAAATTTTATATTCACACCCTAGTGTCAGAATCACTTGTACATTGAGAAATATGTATTTTTTTATATAAAATAATAGTTAAAAGATACTTACAATGCACAATCAGGATGACTCGCTTGCTGACGGAAGGAGGGATTCCATTTGATGCTATACAGAGGTATGCACCCATTTGGAGTCGGTTCACGCGAAGAAACGTCAGGTTGGCACCACTGAGAGAGACATCTGCAATAAAAAAATAGTAAGTAGTCATTAACAACTAAATAATTATCACTCCTCGTCGTCAATCAGTCCATTCAGATAATTATCGAATATTTCGATCTCAAACTATCGTAATTTCTGTACATCATGTTCTTATAATTTAAAATATTATTATCGCACATACAATTATTTTTAGCCAGTCCGTAGTATAACGTAGGACGAGCCATATAATCTGATGCATGCTGTGAGTTGTTTGTTTGTTTGTCTGTATGTCCGAAGATTTCTCGTTGTCCGATCTTAACCAAATTTGTAGTGTATGCAGCCTCCCTGGTTAACTCTAAGCACCACCAGGTGGCAGCAAATTCTATCCGAGTCCCGCGGGTGCTGCTGCAGGTGCATACTGGTTTACTTGGCCTGGAGAAGGATCTGACCAATAGGTAGAGCAAGCATAGCGTATATGGTTATTTTTGAAATCGTGGTGATGAGAGAAACTTGTTTTAAGCCATTTTGGATGTCGGGGGTTACCAATCACGGGACGGGCCAAAGTTGCCAATGTATATCGCTACTTTTCCTGTTATTATATAAGTAAACGCTGTGGAATTGAGTTATAAAATAAGTTATCGTGATCTTGATTTTATTTATCCATTTATACTGTTTTTCAGGACGAAATATTCTCAAGGTGCCTACATATATGTTCTTGGTCATTATGTCACTTTGGCGACATACAGCTATATAATGGTAATTACTCGTATATCTAAATAGTATATAACTACCTAGTCTATGATATTCATTTGAATAAAGAAACGTACCTATTTGTAATGTTAATTACATATATAGGTACCATCAATTTAATCTTATTTGTGCTATCTCGAAATGAATCTAGCTCTCACGTGATGCACGTACCAATAAAGGCGAGAACGGTACCATCAGAAGTGCGTGTGATTTAGCACAGATATATTTGCTGGGAGCCAATATTGCTAGTCTCGCAAATAGGTCAGGATTATCCGGTTCGCCATTAAGAATCTTCACGACATGCGTGACTGGCAGCAGTTCTCTTCTCAGATGTAGGGGAAGTCGGGGCAGTACGGGCCCCTTAAGGAAAGGACATGATACACATGGGATTCAAGTGAAATAGAAGACATAGTGAATAATCAATTATTGTAATCTTAATAAACTTCACTTTTTTAAAGAATAATCAACTCAGACTTGTAAATCTTTTGGTCAGTGAACTTAAAGAAAGAAAGAGATTTTGCTCATAATGCCCTATACCTGGAGCACTATGGGCATCTTAATGACTTTCATATGAAATCTAGCACAAAGTGAGCAAATATGAAGGCAACGCAACTCCTCTGCATAACTCACTGTGCTCCTCATACAGCAATAGTGACGAACGATATGAATATGAATTTCATATTCGTCAGATATGAATATAAATTTCGAGGATTATGTATAATTAATTAATTGCAATACATAATTACCTTAATTTGTTCTATTAATAAATAATCCTCTCAGCGTCTCACACTTAGGCGACAATTGACATTATGGCTTGTTTGGATATGCGAACAGGTTATGCAAACTTGTAAAAGAATCAGCAGTAGCTAAATATCTCAGCGTCACAGTTAATCTGTCTTGAACCAACACTGCTACTCGACATGAAGTGTTCTTTCGTTCTATCATTGATTTAGTTATATAATCAAAGGTTCTATCTTGGTCCCAATTAAATTAATTAGATATTCAAAATCAGTTGGACTGATTCTTGTGAAATTCGTGAAATGACCATTGATGTATTGATTTTTTAAAATAAGATGTGGATCATTTCTTTCCCGATACATTTGAGGAATCCGTCATCGTTGTGGCGGTTTTCAATTATTGAGTAAAGCGAATATTAGTATGTACATTGCACAAGTGAGAGACACGTTATCCGACATCGTGGAGCGCCAAAATCACACTGCGGATAGAGCTGGCTCGTCGTTAAGGACAGTGATGTAGACATCGCGTACACGTACACACTTGAACCTTGGTACTGCATCTGTTCGGTTACAGTTATAAATCTTTAATGAGTACCTGGCTTTAGGGGGTTCGGTGGACTTCAAGAGTGAAAATCGTTTCACGCGTACACACTAGAACCTCGTTATGTATCTGTTCCGTTACAGTTACTGTGTTAGATTTTAAATTCACACTACGGGCGAACCCGCTACCTCGAGGCATTTCAACGAACTATCTTTTTATCACCCCAAGATGAAAGCAGAAAATGTTGACAAAGCAATGCACGTATACTCCACGGCGGTCCGTTAGGACCAACGTCTTATTAGCGAGGCACAGGGCAAGCAAAGCTAAATCCAGAGGGCTAGCCTCACTCCCTAACTACCAAATTCAAAGAGAATTCTACATCCACCCGTTTGGTTTCAGGTGCGAAGTCGCTTGCACGGCCTCTACCTGTCATATTTTACGCGGCATTCCGTCAGTCGGAAATATCGCGAATCTCAGGTGATCTTTACTAGGCTTTCACCCGAAATCGGGTGGCCAACTGATCATTTCTAAAGATAGGCGGACTGGTCAAAACCTACCCCGCGTCTTAGATCGCATTTCGCTTCCAGACTCCTCCGGCTATTCGTCAGCTGAGCAAGGCCGGTACACCGGCCAATACATCAACCGCCCAGGGTCGCCCGAGGAGTTCCCCAGATCAACCGCTCAGCGGGTTCACCGAGTTAGTCCGTCTTCGGGGAGGCTGCCGTATAGATGTTGACCCATGAGTCGACCATGATGACAAAGTCGGACAATAGAACCGAGCTGTACGATCCCATTAGGCCCCGGTTACAGTTACAGCTCGACAATGAGTAGGTACTCAGCTTTACAATCCGCCAAATAGATGGCGGCTCTGAAGCTTTTCCGGAGCCTGACATGTTCAAAACGGCCATAAGATGTGCTGCTGATATTTACGGGCATCTAATATGGGCAATATTAGATGGGCAGAATTAGCGAAAAGCTGCTAGCAGCATCGGCCCAGATGGCAGCGGTCAGCGGCCGTGACAAGAGTCCCACGATCCTTGCGTCGTCGCATGAATGCCTGATACTGACGCGACGGATTAGCCGAAATTTGATAACTAACCCCTTAAGATTTCCCCCTGTCAGTTTTGTGTTTGTATCGTTAATTAAAATATTTCGCAATCCTTCGTTAAAGCCCTGTATATTCCATATTATGTATGAAGGAGAAATGTTTTGTACATCTTTAATGTAGAATAGGTCACGGGTCACAAATCTGCCAGCCGAATGTCAACGTACCTCTCTTACGACGGGTATTCCCGTTTAACACGAAAATAGAAGGGGTTATTATTGGGTTACAACTACCTACCTATGCGAGCATGCTTTAATAGTGAATAGTGGTTTATTACTGAGCGTGTCTGTGGTTAGGGTAGCGGGTAAGGCGCCCACGGTGGCGGTTTCCCTTCGCCAAGTGACGGTAGGCGTCGGCACTCCAGTGGCTGCACACCTGAGCGTCACGTTGCTACCCTCCCTCACCACCTGGTCGCCGCTTGTTGGGTAGTCCATTATATCAGGGGGAACTGCGAAATATATAACACAATGTTAGATTCTCAAAGAAATCTTAGTCACGATAGATAACTTGTTCAAAACCTTCCCCAAGTGGGTAGAGGTGGACTGAGATTACCAAAATAAACTTTAACTATGGCCATGGCGATATGAAAATGAAACCGGTTCATTTATATAAATACAAGTGGTAATACCCGCTTTTGCAAAGGAGTAATTGAACATTTATCGTATGAAAAATGGTTATAAAATCAAAAACTTCCACAGAGAAAGAACAGAATGTTATATATTTTATCTGTGGAAGCGGTCACAGGTCTTAGACAACTGAGCTAGTGAGCTATTTTTGTGTAAACGTCTTCAGCATTCCACTAATTTTAGCGATTTGTCGTTCTTATTTGATATTTTTAAAAATAAAATGTCCCTGTTATTCCTGGTTAACTTGCCACATTGGTTGCCTTGCCTTCTCAGATTGGCAAGTGAAGTTTAAACACCTTGACATTATCCGCGAAATGACCACGTACATTTGAGAGAAAAATGAGAGAATCATTCTCGTTTGATCCTGTACTGTATGGATGGTCATCACTAAAAAGACTCGAACATGGAATGAATTACAAGTGTTTAACATTGAAATTGACAAAAGACGGATATAATGAAATCAGAAGATCATTATAAAAGTGTTGGATTTTGCGACCACATATACTATGTCTCGCCTGGAATTTGACATCTGGTTCTCATAGATAGGATATCGATATGTATTAGCACCATGTAACAACCGAGTACAATACTTGAATTCACAATTTCCCGTGGAAAATTTCCATGCAAAACCTTTCTCAATAAACAGAATATATATTGCAAAAATATTTTTTCAAATCGGACTGGTATTTTAGGAACGCATATTAGACAAACAAACTTCACGTGGGAACAATAATTTCCTATGGAAAACTATCTAATGCAAAAAGAATTTTTCAAATCGGACTGATAGTTTAGGAGCGCATAATTGATAAATAAACTTCACGTGGAAAATTCCCTTGAGAAGCATAACTTCACGTGGCAAACCATTCTTAATAAACGGGCTATCTAATGCAAATCTATCCGATTTTTTAAAATCGGACTGGTATTTTAGGAACGTATAAGGGACAAACAAAATTCCCGTGGGAAACCTAAATTCTATAGGAAACCTTCCTCAATAAATGGGCTATCTAATTCAAAAAGAATTTTTAAAGCATGCTCATAGTTTAAGAACGCAAAAGGGACAAACAAACTTCCCGTGAAAAATTAGATTAATTTTCCTCAATAAACGGGCTATCTAATGCAAAAAGATTTTTTCAAATAGGACTGGTAGTTGAGGACATTGTAAGGAAAAAACAAACAAGGAAACATTCATATTTTACATAGACTAGCGGAATTACCCGGCGTTATCTGGATGGAATTTAGTTAGTAAACAGGATATTACCCAACGATATACTAAAATTATCGCTTTTTCTAGCTCTCTACCCCTTTCTTGAAACCCTTCGGTGGATACTTTGAAAATCTTTCGAACGCGTATACATTTCTTCGTATTTTACACAGTTATCGATGGTTTTCCTCAAAATCCACAAACACGCAACCCTTAATTACCTCTTAAGAATATTTCCACCAAAATTGCAAATTGATCAAACTTTTAAAATATCGTCCCTCTATTACTTTATTATCCCTTGCGGACTTATATTCGTATTACTCTCGAATAAGTGTCTCCTATTTTCCAAGTGGAATAGATGCAATAAATTTCTAAGTCGTGTCTTAATTCACTACGGAGATATAAATCTGGGCCGCTAAAACCTCAACCCCCGTTTGGGCTGACTTTGAATAAACCTCGAATACGTATTGTTATATTTTAATGGAACAGTAAGTCACCCTAATTTTGAGTTTTTACCGTAACAACTGGCAATAATATAGTGCTCCCAGGCTGAAAACAAATTTTGGGAGTATGTATAATACAGGGCAATAGTGCCTTACATATAATACAGGGCAATAGTGTAAAGGGTTCTAATAAATATTTTCATAATTATTGTTAACTGAATAACGATATTTCAGCATGGGTTCAAATGTCACATCGGTCTGTAAACACCTATAGTATATGTCCCATCAGTCTTGATTAAAGGTCCATTAAAACAATATTATGTTATGAAAAAATTAGTATTTATTAAACAGATACACAAAACAACACACAAGTAAAAATATATCAATAAAAGTAATAATATAACAGAGTGTAGATTGGTGTGATAAAATTATAAAAAAATACGACGGAGGGCAATCATTAGCAGTATATACATAATATCGTAACAGAATACGAAAGCTGGGTGTACTGTTACGAGACCAAAGGAAATAGTCAATCGGCGGAGTGGGTCTTTCCTTTGGAGGATTGGCAGACAAAAGTCATGTCGAAGCACTGGTAAATAGATGGTTTCTTCTTTTTTAGCAAGACGGGACATTCCACGATATTTTCACAAAGAACAGTCACTGCAGATTGGTATGTTAACATTTACTTGCTCAGTGTTTTAGAAAGAGTGCATCAAAAGCGTCCTCGCAGCAGAGTAGCCCCTAATCACAGCCTTTCATCCGCCCACTCCGCTAAGATGACAACGTCGTTTTTGAACGACCTCAAACGTGGAACTGATGACGCATTTTCCATACAGTCCGGAGCTTGTACCCTAAGATTTATTTTTGTTTCCTAAAATTAAGGATAAATTTTGAGGTATGCGGTTCACGGCACCAGAAACGGCGGTGATGGCGTTCCGAGAAGCCATTGAGGAGACCTCTAAAGAAGACTGGGCCAACTGCTTTTCCCAATGGTTTCAAATAATGAAATTGTGTTTCAGTTGTCAAGTAGAATACTTTGAAAAACAGTAAATAAAACTGGGACAGGGGGAAAACCTAAGGGTTTGTCAAACTTCGGCCCATATGATTATTTTCTTGTATGTATTTATAATATATTAAGATGTTCAGGGTAGTTTAAAATAACTACCTGAACTGAGCATGTAAACAACGAGATCCATTGTGCCACTCCTGTAATGAATCCCTCAATGAAGAGGAATTCCTGTGTGGAAGGGGTTCAAATGTTACGTTAGAGATAAATTTCATGACATCCCAAATATTCTTCCGCTTTAATTGCTCAGAGAGAAAAAACTTTCCAAAAACTTTGCGTAGTTTATAGTCCCTAGCCACATGTGACTTTTTTCTAGAGGTTGGCCACTTAGGTGGCCAAAGTAATTTAAAAATATCTTCCAATCATCGCTTATTTT
>JAOPUG010000004.1:21244501-21255895 GCA_027564375.1 Micropterix facetella | reverse complement strand
TTGTATTGTCACCAGAACCAAAGGTGTGTAGCTGCAGCCAACAAACTAACAGGTCAAGTAAAATAAAAGCTTGTATGTAGAAAATTTTGGCGCTCAGGCCCTGTTAGCAGGATAGAATGTCTGCTTTCGATTGAAAATGTAAATTTTCGAAATTTGAAATTACAGTCCAGTTTTGTTTGAAAATTAGTCGACAAATTCGACATAGCTGAACTAACCAGGAAGCAAAAAAAAACGTATTTTGGTCATACATTGACATGTCCGGTTATGTTTGTCACCTCCTGAAATGGCAATAGCCTCGGGCATGTTGTAGCTCATTTAACTGCAGCCATAACAATTTTGATTCTCTTGCAAATTTTCCGTTTTCTGCAATCTTAGTAATAAAATGTATTAGTAACATCAACAATATTGATGTTACCAACCGGGTAATAATAATCTATAAATTACAATCTCGTTCCCAGCCGCTCTGACATTTGGACAACCTCTTGTGACATTGCGATTCTGCTTTGAGCTAATTTTCAATGGGCATAAATAAAGCCTTAAGATTGTTAATACAATTTCTAGTGGCTGAAAAAATAATATAATATTTCAGTTTAGATAGGAAAAGCATTTTTATGTCCAACTTTCGGATATTCAGATTTTTTGAAAATAAGTTCTTTAACGCGGCTTGCGGGGAGTCGCGACTAGTAGAATTGACAGTAACGAAAAAACGTTATGCGAGGTATTAAAATTTTCGCCATCTATCGGCTAACAAGGAAGCTTGCTTAAACCACAAATGATTAGAATTACAGCCGATGGATGGCGATTTTTTTTTAATTTCGCCATCTATTGGCTGACAAGAAAGCTTGCTTAAACCACAAGTAAGTGATTAGAATTACAGCCGATAGATAGATGGAGAAATTTAAATTTGCTATTTTAAAAATAGGTTTAATTTTTTTTGTTTTTTTTTCTGTTCTGTAATTTAACACCTTATGGAACACATTCTCCTAATACTGTGGAAGAGTAGGTCCAATGGAAGGAAAATGGTACACTCATAGACAAACAGACAACAAAATACAACCACACAATTTCTGTTCGTTAAACAGATATACCTAGGAATAAAATGTATTACCAAAGTCAGAATTTTACGGTTTTTACACAATTGTTGCTTAAAACGGAATTAACGGTAGAAAAAGCAAATATAAATTTGTTGGCCATGATAAGATGAGTAAAATGAGGTGCATGTTGCCTGGGGTTAATACATCTGTTTAGACAAAAATAATAAGGTCAGAATGTCAATGATATGGGCCGAAGTTTGACAAACCTTTAGGTTTTCCCCCTGCCACATTTATATTTGTAAATTTCTGTACATGAAGAACCGACAGTAATTTATAAGGAGTCGACTAGTAGAAATCGACCACTAACGAAAAATCGGCATTTAGCGTTATGCAGGGCGCGTGAGGCGGCTGCGCCGCTCGATATATCATTTGTATAAACGTGTTTATATTTATAAAAGCGTAAGGAACTTCGTTCCTGACTGGGGTCCCCCGACTGCACGCGTTTTTTTTTGCTCAGTAACAAAGCCATAAATAAAAAAATAAAGTTGTAGATGACATTCAACTAAGTTTTTTCATTTAGAATAATCTCCTGTACAAAAAAATCCGCTAGTATCTAAATACATAGGGTTGGTTGTAAGAGATTGTCGTATGATAATAAACCCGCCCGTTGTGAAATTTCACAATAAAAAGTAGATATTTTTTAGATAAAATGTCAAAATAAAAAATCTCATTTAGTTTCACTTACAGTGTTACCCACCCCTTAAAAGGATTGAGGATTACCGGCATAAAGTATTATGTCACGACTCAATAGCCGACTATGCAAGTTCAAATTATAAAATTACTAAATAACATGTCAACCTAAATGTTTTTTTAATATACCATATTTTTAAAACGAGCCGCCATATTAGATTTAGCATGAAGTCAGATGGCTTACTGTATTCTACTTGTCATACCTTTTTATTTGACATCCATGTCGAGGGAGTGGTAAAGAAAGAGTAATCCGCCATTTTGTGGTGGTTGCCATATTAGATTTAGAATGACGTCACGTAGCTTATTGTATCCTAAGTAAAAAGAAAGTTAATCCGCCATTTTGTAGTGGCTGCCATATTGAATCTACCATAATATTGAATACACTGTATTGTATTGCCTTCAGAACCAAAGGTGTGTGCAGTATTTCAGCATGATCTAATATTGGGAAGTATGTTTAAAATCAATTGCAAAATTTTTATCGAAGTAGCAAGTTAATAAAAATGTGGAAACAAATCCACTGATACTTTAATCAACCATGACACTGTGTAGAAGGCATAATATTAATAATAATAATGCGCCAAGTAATCTTGGGTTCTTGATTTCGGGGTCAAGTTTGAATTATAATGCCAAGAAGCGCTGGCGTATGCGTTGCAATGGCTCAGAGCAATTTTATCTACTTTAAATATACCCCACAAGCAACAGCATGATTGTTCAAGTGTAAATTGTGAGTGGACATTGAATTGTTTTCATAGATTGGATGTTGCTTATGTAGCTGTAGAGTAGTTATTGTTTTTGATATACTTTGTACATCTAACAAATCAATAGATTCTCAGTTTTATATTGCTTGAATACAAAACTTGCCTTTACTGTGTTTAAGGCGACGATAATCTCGTAAGAACATCTCATACAAATGCACCGAACGGAAACAGCTCGGTGCATTTGTATGAGAAAATTATTTTTAAAATATACTAATATTTTATTTGAGAAAAAAAATCTATCAATATATAATTTATGTAAAAAAATATCAAAATAAAAAAAAACCATAATAAGTAATAGTTAATAGTGAATATGGATGCAGCTTGCACTTTTATTTTTTTTTATCAAGAAAAATTTATTTTTTTTTAATTTTGCGATAGTTATGTACTGTATGACTATTGTTAAAATAACTTACTATTTTCTTGAGCTTTTTGTTCTTGCCTTTTAACGTGAAAGATGGGTTTAAAAATAATCTAAAATGAAAAATTACTGGATACCTCCTAAATAAACAAAAAAACTCCAATTTTTAATCCTTTTTGGAAAACTAAAATAGCTATGCACTTAAGAAAGGTACCCTTAGTTATGATATTTTTTTTCAGTTGTCTAACATCATCGGTTATTTCACTACGACGGTTCAAAAATTGTCAAAAAATGTAATCGTCGAAATGTACATACATCGTCGCCTTAAGTAGTACCAGTTTAAGCAATTGGTTGTTTCGTTTGGCATTAAAATAATTAGAAATGTTACAAGTTGCACAACTATCGAGGAAAATTATAAAAGAAATAAAACCCACTTCAACCCAAGTCAATAGACATATTACAGATATGACATTCCGATGATTCGTTGTTCATATAATGTGAACTAAATAAAAAATCAAAACATCACACTGTTATGACGGGCAATGTAGATATTGTTTTTTTTTATTTTTTTGTGCCAGATTACCCGGGCGGTATCAGTATAACGTAATACGTAGATGTGAGTCAATCTACACTGGCGAGCAATAAAATCAAAATAGTTGGTGTGGCTACGCTTTCTCTCTGAATTTGCAGTTCTTGAAACCTTTCTGGCCCACGCACAGTATTACGTAGGACAGGCCATATAGTATTATGCATGATGTGCGTTTGTTTGTTTGTTCCGTGATCCGATTCAAACCAAATTTAATATGCAGCCTCCCTGGGTGACCCTAAGCACCACCAGGTGGCAGAAAATTCGATCCAAGTCCCACAGATGCTGCTGCAGGGGCATCCTGGTTTACTTGGCTCGGAGGAGGATCTGACCAAGCATAGAATATATAGGTATTTTTGGAATCGTGGTGACGAAAGAAACTTGTTGGAATAGGTTTTAAGCCATTTTAGATTTCAGGGGTTACCAATCACAGGACGGGCCAAAGTTGCCGATGTATATCACTACTTTCCTGTTATTTTAGATTAGCAAACTTTGCTTAGATTGATGAGTATTTAAGTGGTTTTCGCAATAAGATTCCTTTGTAAACGACTTCTGAACCGATAATGACAAATAAATACAATTAATTTTTATTGCACCTATTAGACATATTAAACCTATCTTTTTTTTCATTCTCACTTTATTTTTTGAAAAACCATCTATATATTTTAATTATTTCACTATGACATTTTAGATCAAATGCAAATTTACTTTTTACATAATATCTAGTAAAGGAAATTTTACTATAATAATCTCTAGGTATTAGTTGTAATTATATTTATTCATCTTATTAATATATTAAAACTGTTACCTTTTTTAGATTGATTTTGCTTTTACTTCTCTTCTTTTTAACCAACTGTGATGACATTGCAAACTTAATTTATTAACTGTGATTAATATGGGTGCCGGCAGGATTATTTCCAGGAAGTGGCATCTGCATCTACACATTATACTATTAACTAATAAAATATAATTTATAACAGTGCATCTTTTATACTTTCGCACAACGCACTAATCTCAAAAACGAAAATGTATCAGCTTTGCACGACTGCAACAACTCCAACATACATTGTCACACTCTTAGTGACTGCTGTGTATTCCACCAAACTTGAACCCGCGTGCAACCACTTACAACAAGTAAATATGAATATAAAGGCAATACACGATCACATAAATAAATTAACGGACATGCTTCAATCTCACCGCGATAATGCCTCGATAAGAGTTCACGGTCATTTTTGGAAAAGCTCGAAAAATTTGCGAAGAACTGGGTGTTGAATTTAAACGTCCTCGAGTGGTGGCAAAACAGACCTACAGATTAAATCAACCATCTGAAAATGTGGAAGAATTCTTCAGAATATCTATTTTCATTCCATATTTAGGACTCTCATTTCTTCTCTGGGACATCGATTTTCTTCTACACACAAAAAAGCATTTTCGCTTATGCAGCTCCACCCAGGAAATATAAGAAAATTTGACATATCGTCATTTATAGCTATGGCATAAGTTATACAAAACTTTTACGGAGGTTTTCTACAGAATTTTATTGCCGAAACTACCACGTATAACGACATGTTTAAGACAACAACCTAGATGCCTCAAGTTTTTAATTCAAACAATGACTAAAATAATAAAAAATATATGTCTTTAAGTCGTTTTCTTTGTATTTATTTATTTCATGACAGTGGGGTGCAAGTGTACCCCATTGTACCCCCTCCTGGCGCCCTGGTGAATAACTAATTATAATTTAGATTTTTTGCTATTTATTTTAGTAGTTTTATATTATGTTTTAGTCTGAGTATATGTAAGATATTAATGTCTACATAAGTACACTATGAATTAAGTAAAATTATATTAAATTATAGAAAATGTAGTACCCCTTATAGGTAAACTGTATAGCATATAGGTGGTACCCATCAATTCTGTACGACCTACCTAAAGTTCTCAATAAATAAATTATTATTATTATTAATTATAAATATGTTTATTTTGAAAAATCTAAATTAAGAAAAGAGCCCAAACGGCTTTGAAATTTGGCAATAAACTTCTTTTGGTTTGGTATAAGAGCGGCTAAGAAATGATGTTTGCGACATTTTAATCCAAAAGGGTGGAACGCGTATCTGCGAAATCGAAAATGGAGGATCTCAAAATGTGGGTGATAAACTATCCTATGAAAATAGGTATGATAAGTATATAAGCATGGAAGGATTTAGCGCAAATCTATCCCTATCTGGGTGAAATCAGGGATATTTTTTTTAATATTGAAAAATAAGGTTCTTTAAGTGGAATAGTAACTCGTGTCAGTAGATAAAACCATTGTAAAGGATTTTGCAAAATTCAACACTTCTAAAATGGAGGCTGAAATTTAGTCGGCATTTCTAAAATGGATAAAAATACATATTGGAATTACACAGTGTAAAAGTAGTTTCGTTTCTGCAATCAAACATAAACTCGATTCCTAACCACCATCACAATGTATGGAACGACAGGTCGCCGCTTGCGATAAACACATGACAGTTTGGATATAAAGAGTGCATTCTTCCCCATTAGGAAGTCACTTGCTCTTTTTCCGTACATGCAGCTCGACTCTGAAATTAGTTCCCTCCAGGTAATACAGACGATAGTTCTCTTTTCACTTCCAAGCAGGCATTGAAAAGGCACTTTCTAACTCAAAAATCTTAACCTGCATTTCCTGATACATTCCTATTTCGATTTTTCCCTGCTTCTTGCCCTTTTTGGCAGTTTATTTATTTATTAACAGTATTTACTCATATACTAATTTGCATATGTACGTGATCCATACTGAAATTTTCTGGAACTAGCCACTTGCGTTAAAGATATTAAAAAAGTAATTACTATTTTTGAAAATGGAACTTTTGAGTGTTGAATACATTTTATTTTTTACATCTGTCATTTATTTTTTCTTTGTGGCGCCATCTTTAAAATTGCGTGTTTACCTAATGACGGATTTTCGATGTACGATTTTTTACAATTTTCACAGTGGTTTAAGTCAACAAAAAAGTTGCCAAAGACTTTAATTAGAGTTTGGTGATGAAGCCTTATCTCGTAACTCTTCGTTCTTCTAGTATAATGAATTCAAACGTGGACATATTCATCTCCAAGACGATTCACGCGAAGGCCATCCGGCAATAGCGGTAACAGAAACTAACATTAACGCTG
This sequence comes from Micropterix facetella, assembly GCA_027564375.1. NCBI lineage: Eukaryota > Metazoa > Arthropoda > Insecta > Lepidoptera > Micropterigidae > Micropterix > Micropterix facetella. Next base: position 21,249,232 of record JAOPUG010000004.1, on the reverse strand, counting down.
TACAGCTAATTCAATCAGATAAAAAAAGCCATCAGTAAATACGTACAACATTTAACATTTGCATGAACCAAGTGCAAAATATGTTGCACAAGAACTAAAAGTTCGGAAGCTTTGTTCGAGATGGATACCGCAAAAGTTAACGGAACTTGGTGTGATAAAATGATAAAAAAATATAATGGGCAATCGTTAGCAGTATATAATATCGTAACAGGAGACAAAAGCTGGGTGTACTGTTACGAACCTGAAAGAGTCAATCGGCGAAGTGGGTCTTCCTTTGGGAGGATTTGTCGACAAAAGTCAAGAAAAATCGAATTACTGGTAAAGTGATAGTTGCTTCTTTTTTAGCATGACTTGACATTACAAGACAATATTAATTGAAAACAAAAGAACAGTCACTGCCGATTGTTCTATTAACATTTGCTTGCCCAGTGTTTTAGAAAAAGTACGTACAAAGCGTACACGCAACAGAGTAGTCCTCCATCACGACAATGCATCCGCCCACTCCACTACGATGACAACGGTGTTCTTGAAGACCTCAACCTTGGAACTGATGATGCATATCCCATACAATCCAGACCTTGCACCTTGCGATTTCTTTTTGTTTCCATAAATTAAAGATCAAGCTTTATTCTCTCACAAATCCAAATACTTTACAATAGGAGAAATGTGAGCTATAATAAAATAAGTGAAAATTCAAGCCGGAAAGACTGCAGCGAAGGAGTTAAGAGCAATGAAAAAGGAAAGAATCGAAACTCACAGCCCTTATCAGTGCTCCACGGCGAAGGACATTGACAAACATGTCCGAATCCTTCAGATAAATATCGAGGGTATCAGCAAAGCTAAGCGCGAATACTTATCCAAATTGGTCAGTCAACTCTCGGTATATGTGCAAGCAATCCAAGAAACCCACGTAGCCAACGTTGAGCAACTCCAAAACAGAGCAACCGTCCCAGGTTACAGCTGTATAGCTAAAAGAAACCATGTTAAACACGGAATAGCAACCTACACCAAATCATCCATCGAGAATGCTACTCAAACTGCCATAGAGAAGAAATTTAAGGATTTCACTATAGCAATAACTGTAGTAGACCTTAGAATTATAAATGTATACAGGCCACCAATATCCACATGGCCCAGCAGGATGCTGCCAGATATAAATAGACCAACAATCGCCATTGGGGATTTTAATAGCCAACATCAGAAATGGGAATATAACAACACCGACAGTAATGGAAAAACTTTAGCCGACTGGCCTGAAGGATAAGAGTTACAGTAGTCTATGATGCCAAAGAAAAGCATACGTTTTACTCGGCCAGATTGGGAAGTGATACTTCTCCCGATTTATGCTTTTCTTCTGCTGACTAATCAGGAGTAATTTATGTTCCAAGAGAACATCGCTGAATGGCTTCTCTCATAGCTAGCACAGACCTGTTATTGTCACTGTCGGGATCTGGTTAAATATAGTGCGATCAATCCCCATTACAAGATGAAATTCCAAAAACGCTGACTGGATGAGCTTCTTAGCGACATTGGAAACTGAACTGCCCAAAATACTCCCTCCGCCACAGAACTACGCTAAGGGTGCATCTGTTATCATAAATTCTGCAAAAAAACCATCCCACGCAGTTTCAGAAAGTAATACATCTCCGGTTGGACCCCCACATGCGAATTTCTTTACAGATATTTCAATTCCGATGGCAGGAGAGAAACCGCTGATGAACTCCTAAAAGAACTAAATGCATCAAGGCGACAGCGATAGGTGAAGCTTGTTGAAAACTCTAATTTTACGCATTCTAGCCGACAAGCTTGGAATCTCCTGAGAAAGATCAGCAACAGTACCCCATAAATTCCGAACACAGCCCATATCAAGCCTGACCATTTTGAAAACAGAATCACCCATGTTCCGAGAGCGCCCCTCGCGAAAAACATCAAGCAAAGGGTGAAAGCTGAACTCACATCAAAGAAACTCGAAGCAATTGCTAAATCAGAATTTGCTACCGATTTCAATAGGGAAGAAAAGTGGGAAAAGCTGCTGGGTTAAAAGAAATATTTCCCGAATTCATAAAACGGCTAGGCCCGAAGGCTATGGAATGGTTCAGGCGACTTGAATGCATCATAATGAATGGCCGACTGCCCCGGCCTTTAAAAAATCAAAGATCGTGATCATACTTGATCCTGGGAAAACCAACGACAAAGTTGAAAGTTACCGCCCCATCGCCCTACTAAGCTTATCTTTCAAGATATTCGAAAGAGTGCTGAGTAACCGTCTCACCCCTTTCCTGGAAAAAGCATTTCCAGTGGAGCAAGCTGGATTTCGTTCAGGATGAAGCTGCGTGTCCAGATCTCCGGCTGGAAAACCACGGCTGCTTTTGATGATTTGTCGAATTATAGACGCTCATCTTTAAATTCCGCAACATCATCCCCTGCACAACTCTAGGTAGACTACTGGAAAACGTGCTCGGAGATCGCTACTCCACCATCCACATAGCTGGACAGAAAGCAGAATGAGATGGCTCAGTGATGGACTCCCCCAGGGCTCAGTGTTGGCACCGACATTCTTCAATCTATACACCAGCGACCTCCCAACAACTACGTCAAGGAAATTTATTTACGCTGATGACATCGCATTGACAGCTCAGACGGCGAGCTTCGAAGACAGAGAAGAAATGCTTTCCAAAGCTCTCGAATCACTTAACCGGTACTTTCAAATTGGCGTCTCCTCCACAACCCCTCGAAAACTGAACAGTCGCAGGGCCAATGCGAGTCTGAACATTAGCTTCAACAGTGTGAAAATTAAAAATAACCCTAACCCTAAATACCTAGGTGTTACCCTGGTCTGCTCACTCACATACAAATCGCATATAGATAAAGTAGCAGCGAAGATTTCGTCCAGCAATAATATAATACAGAATCTGGCTGGTTCGATATGGCGAGCAAACGCTAATACCCTACGAACCTCATCCGTCGCACTGGTGTACTCAGCTGCCAAGTATGCATCACCAGTTTGGATTAGCAGCACTCATGCGCTTGCTCACAAAGTTGATGCACAGCTAAACCGGACGATGTGCATTATCTCAGGCACACTCAAGAGCACCCCGACTGAATGGCTGCTAACACTGTGCAATATTGAACCTTCACATATTTGACGCCAGGCTGGCCTATGCAGAGAATGGACAAAGTGCGGTCAAAAACCAAATCTACCACTCCTCGGACTCCCCCAATAGCAAAAAAACGACCGAACTTCCGAAATCCATCGAATCGCTTCTCGCCAATAGGTTCGATCCTGGAGCCGCTTGGCAGACAATGGATCAACTGCGGAGTGGACAAACATGGTCTCATTTCATCTGCACCCGTCCTGAATTCGACTTGTTCCAGCGGAAATGGGTGACCCTAACCCGCATCTGCACGGACCACGGCAGATGCGCCGCAATGCTCCACAAATGGGGTTGGAGAGATTCTCCTGCGTGCGACTACGGCGCTGTCGTTCGGTCCATCTCGCACATTGTGCAGTAGAGCCCCAAACGCTCCTTCGATGGCAACTACGCTAACATTCACCTTGCCACCGATCTCGCATAAAGCTGGATGAGATCATTCAATCTAAATTTTTATTTATAAAAAAATTATAAATTAAGAAATAATATTAATAATAATAAAAAATATTATCGCTCTGCACGCTATACGATAGTATACACACAATCTTATACAAACGAAAGAGACATGTTGCACTCCCCAGTCGCCCAAATAAAAATACATAATGCGCTCTGTGTTATTCTCAAAATCCTCATGTCAACTGCGCCGAATGTGTATCTCTTTTTTCACACTATCTCATACAAAAGAAAGAGAAACACCACTTTCCAGTCCCACAAAAATAGATGCGCAATGCACTGTTGTGTGTTCCTCAATGTGACTTGTCATCGGTAGTATGGAAGGGAATGAGTCAAGAATGTGATGAAATGTTATTTGTCAAAGTTATTGTTTTGTTTCCCCAGATATATTTTAAATACTCGGATCGAATTTACTGCCACCTGGTGTGGTGCTTAGGGTCACTCAGAGACGCTGCATACCACATTTGGTGAATATCGGTAAACGGGAAGTCTTCGAACATACGGACAGACGCACAGCATGCATCAGACTATATGGCCTGTCCTACGTAATACTACGGATGGGCCAAAAAGTGCGATGGATATCTAAAAATAGTGAACATATTTTATTTCTTTTCGTCTGAAGTATCATACTCCGAATTTAAAGTTTGTATAAGACTGCAACTTATATATCTAAAATAATAAACAATGAATTTACAAGGAGCTTTTAATTATACTCTCAAATAGGTTGTTTTTTTCATTCAGAACACATAAAAAGCTTTCGAAGAAATGACAAAAAGTAAATTTGTAAAAAGTATATAAAGATTTAATTTTAGTAATTAACTGTAAAGCTAAAATTACTAAACTAAAAAAGAAAATCATAAATATATTGAAATGGTAATATGAATCACATTTGATTGGATCAGCCTAAACAATTTTCAAGGTCTTATGGTAAAGAATTCTCTAGAGTGGAGAGAAAGGTAAATGCTTCGACCTTCGATTACACACTTCCTTGTTTTTCTGTGTATACGAGGGCGGTTTGATAAGTCAGTGACTTTTTGAATTTCCCGCGCACTTCAAATGCAACAGTGCTGCCGTCAACTGTAATCTATCAGTGGGCAACGTTCTAATTTTGATCAAGGTACGTCGT
>JAOPUG010000004.1:21187404-21201657 GCA_027564375.1 Micropterix facetella | reverse complement strand
TAAATATTCATGGAAAGAAAAAATATTATAAATACATACGAAACTAACCTGAAGGAAATAAATTATTTAGAGTAAGTATACCTAAATAATTTATTTTTTTTGGACTAATAGTAAAAACATCTACATCTGGTGCAGTCGAAACCAATCCATTTAATAAATAAGATACAACTTTAAGTACCGGTATAATCAGTGATATGCCAATATTTTTACATATTTCTGATTCATTTATGTCAATATTATAATGACCTTTAGGTAAATAATTAAATGTACCTATTTTTTCGATGTTCTGTCCAATATCACAGACAACAAGGCACTTGTTTACGCGAGGTCGACTTGTGTACGATCTCGAATCCGTAACCAGACTGGAGGATAGAGAAATCCATCCAAGTAGTTGTATCGATAGATCGTCTTTGTCAAGGTCTTTGCGTCATCATCTCATGGGTGAAAAGACGATCTATATCGTTATACCATCCTGGGACATCGGGTTCGTCCGTTGCATTGACACCCTGAACTATCCCTTTTTGCTTTCCTCAGATTAGTTCCTCTCTAGTAGTGCTTTATCCACCCATTGATTCTGTTACTCAAAACAATCCTCGTGTAACCCTCTGCCAGTGACAATATGGGTATCGATGATTTTTTAAATGAATAATCCGTTTATTTTATTATTAACTCTAATTATTATATGTAATATCTGCCAAATCATTTTTATCTTATTTAAGTAATTAATTAATTTTAAAGTATTGCTATTGTGCCCACGAAGCGATAACAGCCCGCCCGCAACTCTCAACTTGTAAATTCCCTAAGTCCATCGATGCTCTCATTGTTCAACCAGCAATTAATACACAAAGTTTCGTTAATTACATCGGATACTCGAGTAATTCAATCCGTCCGAACGAAATCTCAATTCGCATCGACATTTACCAAGTTTTCATTGTGAGCCGATCGCTCCGACAAGAACACTCCAAATTTGATAAGGAACGAACAATCGAACAGCCCCGTCGTGGATTAATTTTATCGAAGCCTACTTGTTTTTAAGGTTTAATTTTATTAATAGGTCGCAAAAAGCTAACTTTACTTCTAACATTACCACTTTTAAGTAATCTGCAACAATTAATTCAAAGATGGTTTTTTTCGAAGGCAACCGTAGACTTATAAACTCTAAAGGAGTCCGCATATAGAAGAGCGTCAAAACATAACGTTTTAAGTGCCAGAAATGTAATTTTACGGGAGAGACAAAAACCTATTTATTAATTATTTATTAATTAAATAAAAGTCTTTTCAATTCTTATGTTTTTTTATTAATAGAGGTTCATTAATCCTTAAGGCATTTAGAGCATAACATTTGAGAAAAATATACAAAAATACTAGAGGTTTTATTTGAAATAACTGAAAAAGCAGCGATACACATCTGCAACTTTGGCCTGTCCCGTGATTAGTAGTAACTCCTGATATCCAAAATGGCTTAAAACCTATTCTAACAAGTTTCACTCGTCACCACAATTTCAAAAATACCCGCATGCGCTATGCCTGCTCTGCGTATTGGTCAGATCCTCCTCCAGGCCAAGTAAACTCTGCCGATTGAGCAGCATGGCAGGTAAACCGACCAGTACATCAGCCGTCCAGTTCCGCCCGAGGTTTTCCCCAAGAACCGCCGCACAGCAGTTTCACCCTTCGTGGAGGCTCCCGGATAGGAGCTGCTCCGTGAGTTGGGCCGACCGAGTCGACATAAGTGACCATCTGGCTCAAGCTGCAACGGAACCATTATGAATCATTAGAAACCAACGCTCAAGCATATATACAAACAAGACAAAAAAGAGTCTCTTGAAAAAGTATGGAGAAAAGTACATTAAATCATGTAAGCGTTTTAATGTGCACTGCCTTAGGCAGCATAGGACACGAAAAAAGCAAATATACGTCTGTTTTGCGTTAAATAAAAGCGGAAAATATATTGTTTTGACTAAGACATTGTTTACACGATTTTAAAATATTAGGCACATTTCGATACTATCAATATTTATATAGAATCGCTAGACAAACCTCTAGTTTACCTTTTGGCACTTGTTTTGATCACCGTAAAATGTCCACATCTGGTGGAGTCGATAGTAGCGCGTTAGTTTGGGATATTAGGGATATTAAAATGTTGTCTTCCGATCGGTCCTTGACCTCATTGCAAAAGCGCAGTGTTAAATGTAGTGCACCCGCTACTTCTTTCTAATTAACATTAACCTCCTATAAATCAAAATCAACGCCTAGGGATCTATATACATCACTTTTGGGAATCACTGAACTAGAACAACGTAAACTCTAAGACATTCGCGGTTTTTTATTGAACAGCAAAGGATTCTCACCGTGTGAAACTAGACACTAGTCGATAGTTTATTCCGACATTTAACAGTTACATTGACCGTCTTCACGGGGGAAATAAGAGTGCGACTCTCCCCAATGAAGCCCAATGTTGGTTAATATTTAGAATAAAGGCCATTGCCTCGAACTGTGTTTGACAGAATTTCTTTTACTGGAAAAAAGATGAAGGAACAAGGATAATATAATTAATAAAGTTATTTTACTTAGGGTATCTTTACATTATACAAACACTAATGAAAAAGTTTAAAACGAAATATATCACAAGCTATTAAAAGAGGTTCCAGCCATGCTGCCCTCCCCTAATTTGATTTATTGTCGCTTTCACTTACCCCCTACAAAATCTGATATAGATTTTAGGGGATTAAAATATCCCCTTTTCAGCCGTCAATAGTAGAACGTAAACGGCATTCACTGAACGCTTAACGGCTATAAAACACACTACGGTTCGGCAGCCCTACGGGGAACCGAGTTACAAATGCTGCGTTCAACGGGCCCTTCTTTTAATTTTAGTTCCGTTCCGTTTTCAAAAAAAAACTTCGAAAAACTTGAATAAAGATCGGTTACCGCAATCCAAGAATTAGTAGTGATATAATGTAAATGTTTCTTCAAATATAAAATTATTACAGTCGTTTCTCAGTGAGATAACTTTTCCAGATGTGGTGTTGGAGATATTTCCAGATGTGGTGTTGGTTGATCTTGCGTTTATTTCGGTTGCTAGAAAGACATCTTCCAGAATTTGTTTCGACTGGCGGCAGGGCACAGAGCAGTATTTGGCACTAAAAAGGGACTTACACTAATGTCTTGATAGTATTTGTAGGTATGTAAAAAACAGAAATATAGATATTTTATAACTTACTAAAGTAATGTTATTTAAAATATTATTTAATAAAAATTTTACACAACTGCATTATTCATTCTCATCTTTCTTTGGCAAAAGGTTTAGTTTTTTTAATAGTCCACAAACATGATAGAAATGGATCAGCTGTCAATAGAAGTCGATTTATTACAGGCCGCGTCAAAGATCTAGGTCCCTCGCTCACATGCTCAGATCACACGTATTGCATTTATTGAACACCAATGCACTGAAACCCAAAAGGGATAGAAATCCTTTAAAACTACGAGAAAGAGATAAAAAGTTCAGGTTACGCTTGACTGGCTCGACGTTGTGACTGAGTTCGGTACAGACAGACACGTAAATAATAATATCATTTTGTGTTCAGGTAAGTGCTGAATCATTGTTTGGAATAAAATTTTATTTTTAATTATTTCATGTGGTGATCTTCGTTTAATATACCGTTGAAAATAAATTTGAAAAATAAAGCGCTGAGAAAAGGGAATTAATATCAAACATGTAATATTTCATGAAATATGAAGCTTAAAAAGGCTTTCTGCTTAAAAAGGCTTCAGCCGAAGAGAAAAAATATTAGCTTCTGACCAGCCAACATAATTTTCAATGCCAGGGAAAAAAGCCCATATGCCGCAAACCAAATATGACGATCAAACGGCAACATGGCGGATTGTTTTGAATATCCATTTAATAGCAAATGAAATTCTATTCTTGAAAAGCTTCCACCAAAAAGTGGTTCGTGATACTAATTTCACTGGTGGCGTGACTAGTTTATAAAGAATTTTAAAGGCAATTGGCTTTAAATGGTAAAATATAACCGAAAAGTTTAAATTGTAGCGTAATAATTACTAAGAATCAATTTAATATATCGGCGATCAAAATAGATAAATTGTATATATTGATGAGAAATATATCCACAGCAGCCACATATGGACATGCAGTTCTACAAAGGACCTCAAATTGACTATTTCCAATGGAGAATGTTTGATAATGCTTCACCTTGCGGCAGTAATGGATTGTACCCAATGAAATGCTGGTATATAAATCCTCCCAAAAAATGTGGTGGATATCACCACGATATAAACTTCAATAGTAATGATAAATGGCTTAAAGAAAAACTTATCCCAAGTCTAATTCTGACATAATGATTGATATTGTTCCAAACTACAGCGTACAATTGAACACAGCACCAACGTCCAACTCTAGAAAAGCTGTTATGCAACAATGTTTACGCCACAAAAATATTCAATTTAACGACGCCATGTTAACGACATCGCTATTGGATATTATAAAAATTAATAAAGCGAGATTTAAAATGTTTAAAAGGAATGTTTTGTTAGAAGAAAATAGTCACACGGTGCTCCGACTACCACCATACCACCCTGATCTTAACCCCACCGAGGAAATAAGGGCTCAGATAAAAGTACACGTAACGGAAAATAACGTGTCTTTTAAATAAGACGATGCTATGAAACACGCTAGGTTTGGTCGTACAGACCCCAAAATCAACTTAGCTTTGCGCATTGGACATAACTATCTATTGGCGAAAGAATGTTTTAAAACGGACCTAGTTTACTCGAGTTATCATGCATAGTAACATTCATACATCCAGATATTCACGCATCCAGATAGACCGACACATTTTTTTTTTTGTTATATGGACTCTAGGACATGTGAAACATTGGGTGATTTCATTTCGTTACATTTTTGGAGTGATTTTAACTTTAGTAGATGTATTAAATTAAGTAGAGTTTTGTCATAAAAAAAAATATATACAGATGCGAATACATAACGAAATTCTCATTATGGTGTAATTTTTTAAAATATTTTTTTTAAAGAAATACTTGTAGCAACATAAGTGTAGCAAAGTGTAGTTTTATCAAAACCACACAAATTTGGCCTCACAATGTCTCTGGCGTGTAGGAAATTATCGCAAAAGAAACGTTTGGAATCGATGCCCGTCTAAGATAATGTCAATAATTATAAAAAATGACAAATGTGGGTTTAACAAAAAACGCCTCAATTGAATGTGATAGCGTCGAAATATTAAAAGCACTGGAATTAGTAATTTGTTTTTGTCAATTTGAAATATGCTGCCTATGGCTGTATCAACGCTAGTGCGGGCACGTGGCTGAGACTGTCGACAATTTTGAATGTCGTATAGCGGCTATATCTTTCACAAGTAATTTGGTTTTCTGTCTGTTGCGGAGTTTTTGATGAGCTTGTATTATTGTATATGTGAACGCAATTTGAGACCGTGTTCGCCCTTACATCTCAATTGCTATGTCCTCTTGAACATTTCGTGCAAAGTTTGTTCGATATAAACCAAAATGTTTATTATGGGCCTCCGTAGCTTTCTCTTATACTCATCTTATGAAGAACGTATTTTTCCGGAAAAATAATGGCTAAAAAATAGTCTGCGGAATTCCACGGCTACATGCGTATAGAATTTAAAAACAAAGCATGAAAGTCTACCTTAGTACGGGCATCACTCTAGCAAGGTAGATTTTAAACATTACAAATCTATTTTATAAATGAATGTGAAATATTAAATAAATAAAAAAAAATAAAAATAATACAGAAAGGTAGAAAGTTCTGCACTCGTTTAAAGTAATGGAGACTTGCAAAGACTTTACGACTGACCTCCCTTACTTGAGGATACCACGATAACTTCTCATCAACTAGTAGGCCCAGATCTATTACAGTATTGATGTAAGGGATTGTAACGTTGTCGAACTTGATAGAGGGTAGATTATTTTTATATTTAATATGAGCGAGCGACTTCCTGTGACGATTGCTTGGGTTTTGAAGGATTAAGGAGCAGACCATTGCTACGAGACCAAACCGATATTGAGTTTAAATCAGAGTTTAATGCGGTTATAGCACTGGATGCATCATCGGACGCGAACGTAGCGCATAGTTGAAGGTGATCGACGTATAGATAATATTTACATGACAAATTTTCAAAAATAGAGATAGTAAACAAACAAAAAAGGAGAGGCGATAAAATTCCACCTTGGGGTACATCAGCGATAGTTTTCACCCAACTCAAAAGCAAGTTATTAACCGATACTCGTTGCTCATGACCATACAGGTAGGAGTGTGAAACCAGGCAGAGGCTGAAGGAGATAGGTTGAAATTATGCAAGGAAGGTAGGAGCAGGTCAAAATCTGCCGAGTTGAAGGCACTTCTTAAGTCGAGAACAATTAAGACCGCAACTAACGGCGATATAGCAACTCGGAAATCATCGGTAATTTTAGTGAGAGCGGTTGTAGTACTATGACTAGAGCGGAAACCCGACTGCAGAGGGTTGAGTATGCTATGTATGGCTAAGAAATCATTTAGCTGTGAGAGTACAATGCGCTCTAATAGTTTGGAAAGAGTTGGTAGGATAGAGATCGCCCGACAATCTCTGCAAGCTGACGGATTAAGACGTTTAGATAGAGGAACGACGAGGGCATGCTTCCACTTTACTGGAAAAGAGGCCAAGGTAAGGGAATAATTCATAATGTAAGTAATTACTGGCAATAACTCAGCCTTGATCGGCAATAGCAGGGAAATATTTAACTCATCGTTCCCGGTTGCTTTCGTTTTCACCTTACTCAGGAGTTTATCAACTACTGCCAAGGTACTCGGGTTAAAACTAAAAGCCGGCCAGTTTGACCTTCGCTTAGATTATACATTATTTAAGGTAGCTTCCTTTAGCATGGCGTCCATGGAAACCGGAGGAGTGACAAAGTGACAGTTCAGAGCCTCTATATCAATGTTGGATGGAATCTCGTTTGGCACTTTACCAAAGCCAATTTGGCATAGGAATATCCATATATTGTTGCCAGAAGCAGTAATCTGAGAAGTATAGATTTTTTTTGCATTTCTGCATAGCTGATTACAACGATTTCTCAGATGACTTTCTTGCTCTTGCTCTAGCTTTCTTTGATCTCATCAAACGCCTTGCGTTTGTAGCGGCGACGTGCTCTGCACCATGGCGGTCCGTATAGTATCATTTTACCACAGTGACGGCGCGTGTCACTCTTGCCGTGCACACAGGCACAAATTTATTATAGATGCTAGTGATAATAGAGGAGAACGACCCAACCATGAAATCAGTGAAGTTGCTGTTGGTGACACATGACCAATCAACCTGCGATACAGTCTCTCTTATAGCGGCCCAGTCAGCTCGCCTCACATCTCTGTTGGAAAAGGCAGCCTTGGGTATTTTATGTGGTTTCAGCCTGTAGCTCAGGCAAATAGCATTGTGGTTAGAGAAACCACCCGCATCGATTTGACCGTGGCAGAGGATTCGAATAGGGCAGGTCACTAACATGTGGTCGATTTGACTCGGTTGACAACCTGGCGTGCAGTGTGTGGGTCCCAGTAGTAGAATGTTGAGATTGACGGATTTAACACAGTTTGCATAGGCGAGCTCCTATGCTCCTTTAATGTTAATCAGGTGTTAAAGTCAGCCATTATTACTACATCGGAGTAATTTGCTATGCTGGTCGAAAGCAGGCAATCGAACTCGGCAAAGTAATTAGTCGAGGGAGGACAGTAAACTACGCCAATCAGCAGCGTCTTTCCACGTAGTTTTATATCAACAAAACTTTATTCCATGGCCGAGATTCCAGCCGAGAATGCAATGATATTATATGGAATCTTATCACGGAGATATAAAGCGACGACGCCGCCCCGACGGTTTCCACTGCGATTATTTCTTATCAGTTTAAAACCTGCCATTTTATAAAGGTCCGAAGAAAGTGTCGGTCTCGGCCAGGACTCACTGATCAAAACAGCGTCAACAGGAGAATCCGGTTCAGGAAAGCTAGCTATTAGGTCGGTGTGATGAGCCGGTATGCTCTGGGCATATGACATATAGTGTAGAACTGTTTATGCCGGGAAACTTTAGATGCGAGTAGCGAACGTAGATCTTGCGGGCTTTCAGATGAATACAAGTAAGAGTCAGTACTATCGTTTGCTAGTGCATTCGAAATAGGTGAAGCAGGCGACAAGGAGAGGAAAGAAGACGACTGAGAAGATGTTACCGGGGACAGTGGCGGGAAATATGTAGATATGGTCGGGGAAAGATTTGGACAAGGGAAAAACATGGTAATGTTATATGTGCATAGATAAATAACGAACCAGGAACAAGAAAAGAAAACTAATTAGCTAAAAGTAGTTGGTGTATATAAGTATATACGCTTAATACTTAATAAGGATATATATAGGTGTATATAAGTATAGGATTACGCAGTTTGCTTGATATTAATCTATGAATCCAAAATAACCCTGCCGACTAACATATAATATTATGGTATGAACAAATGGATAGTGGTTACCGAAAACTGCCTAGGTAAGCACTGAGACAGAGAGAGAGAGAGAAAGAGAGAGCAGTGAAAATAATAAATTATGGTAGGGCAAATAATTATAAAAACGTATGATAGGTATGTAAAGAACACCTAATTAGCAGCCCATGGAAAACACTGGCGCGCGAATAATATGCAGGCCATTAAACTATACCCAAACAAAAATGAGCGCCGAGATCTCCAAAGACTGTTAGTCAGGATTGACCAATAAAAACTTTAAGGAATCGTTACAATAGTTAATTAAGAAGTAATTGATACTGACAGGTATTTCAAAATACAGCAGAACTTTTATTTGTCGCTAGGTAAACATTTGCCTAGTGATAGTAATCATACTGTCACGGAGGACTTCACTAAAGCATCAGATTGGTAATGAAAGATGTAACATAAATAAATAAATAATTAAAGTACTCTCGGTGAGAAATAACCGTATAGGGCAGGTACGAAAACTCTTGTCGCCCATCCTATGAAGAAATATCACATACAGATAGCGCGTACATTATTACTTTGGATTGTGTTTATGGTCCCTTTATCCGAGCTCAGCAGATGAGTTTATGGTTAGTTGCTGGCTATCAGTTGTCCAATTAAAATCCTAAAACGAATAGAAAACTTAATGGTTAAGAAAAGTATATTACTTCGTTTCGATCACTTTTTGTTTAGTCTAGTTCTTCGCATGGTCTTCTCCCTGTTCCGCTCCGTATCTTCTCTGAGTGTTTTGAGATGGGTGATTGACGTTTCGAGTTGATCTTCGGATAAAATGGTGCGTCTAGAATCGTCGGGGAAGAGAAGGAAAATTTTGCCCCAGCTCGACTAGACCTTGGCGGCATCGAGGTGCAGCCGAGAAGATCCTCTTCCGATAAGATGTCAGGTATTCGGTATATTACTGCCTTTTAACTAGTAATTGTTTGGCGAGACACACAGTAGTGCGTCCCTGACTCGTTGTGAAGTGTACTATAATGGGCCTCGGTTTGGCGTTGTCTTCTTTGCGTACACCAATACGATGGAATGAACCGTTATTCGCATCCGTGACTTCACTTAGAGATAGTTTGTACTTGATCATTTTCAGCACAGCCGCCGTGGTCTACTCCGAGGATTCCGTGATGCCGCGGAAGAAAAGTTGTATGGAGCGAGATTTTGCATCGATTTCATCAACGCGAAGTTCGATAGCGTTAACCTGTTTTGCAAACGATTCAGCATTCCTAACATAAAGAGCTCGAACCTGTTAAAGTCCTAAGTGATTTTATTTAAGTATTCTGAGCTTGGTGAAGTGGCATCAAGTTGCTTCCGAAATTCGGAGAGACCCTGGTGGAATTCATTCCTTAAGGCAGCGATGTCAGACGATGATGACATTTTACTGTCTAGATTACTTATATGTCAACTGTCTGCCGGAAGATTTGGCTTTAAATCAGGCTACTTGCATGGGATAACCAGAATTCAATGTACTCTTTACAAGAAATACGTGTTCTGGATAGGCTTACTTAATTTTTTTTCTAGAAACAGACAAGTAATAAATTTAAATTTGTTTTTTTAAGACATCCAAAATAAAATCACATCCATTCAGCACCTACCCTAATTAATCAATAATTGAACCTTTATATTATTATATTATCGTGAAAATGGAGGGAAATCTACATTGTCCAAATCTTTAGGCAATAGATGGATTTCTCATTAAGTATAACTATGATCGTTTCATTGAAATGATCGTCCCCAAGTCACAATGCTCAATGGTATTGTGGCGACTAGCGCTAGTAGTGTTTTTTTTTCAGAATATTTAGGAAATGTGTTGTCATCAGGAACTCATAGAAAGAAATTACCTCAACCGCAGATCGTGGAAATGAAGAGCTTGTTTTCATACAATTGCTGATTGCGAGACTCATTTAGAAAAATCCTAATTAGAAAGACACATTTTTTTGGTAAAAGAAAAATGGTTCAGCCCCACAGTTAGGTCAAGTGACATCCATAAAAGCCGGCACTGAACAAATTATAGGCAGTTCCAATCAACAGATAATCTTCTATCCTCGCGCGGCATACAAGTATATATTTTTTATTTAGTTGGGGCTGTTCTGAGATTTTCTGAGCCTAATATCACTGCGACCATCACTGGTCTATTGTTATCGCCACCTACTATATTTCTGTGCTTGGCTTCGCGTGAGTTAAGAACCACAATAAGCTTTTGGCGCTGAATTGTTTTACCTCTTCAGGTTGGAGGTAGTAGTTACCCGGGTGGATATTTCTTTTACGCATCAGTGGGCTTCATTCGCACACGAGGTGCAGGGGGGTTTCGTCTGCAGTTTGGCAGAGACTTCACACTCTAGTATCCCGGAGCTTGAGGTTGAACCTGTTTTTGTTCCACAATGTCCTGTGAGTGATTTCACTAGTATGCGTAGGTTGTTCCTACTGAGTGATAAAGCCTCGTAGGCAGTTGTATGGTCGTAAGACCAACGCCATTTTGGCTGGTTCCAGCGAGAAACTTTTAATATAAATCTACTCGGGTTTGTACATCATTTGATTCATTGCGTGCTTCGATATTGTCGGATTTTATGAGTTTGACGGAATCGGGGTTTTGAGATATTTTTTTTTGACAAAACCAAAAAAAAATACGTTTTTTTAACAAACCTTGTATAATAACCCTTTTAACGAAAACAACTCATAACAAAGCATATTAAATTCTTCGAACCTTTCGAGCGTAACTCAAAATACCTGCGGTTCTAAGAGATTGACCTAAATCGCAAAATCAATTTGCCAAGAGGTCTCTGCGCCCCTCTCAGGAGGGCCAAATAAAATATTTACGAAATCATTTAAGCGTCAGAGCCAAACAAGGGCGAAATTAAATGCGGATCCCCAGCCGTCTTTAGGGCACACGTATTTTACTCACCCGCCAATAAACGTCGCCTTGATTCCCCTTCCACCTCAATCCATTTCCATCGGCTGCCCGCCTCCACCGATCGACCCTCCCCACCGTCCTATTTTACCATTTTCAAATATATTTTCATTCAAACAGAATCCTATCTCAGTCGCTGCATGTCAGCGGTGGCTGTGGATTCTGCCCGGGGATCTGCTTCGAAGAGTGAATCCTGCTTCACGTGAATTAACGTAACAGGAATGCGCCATAATAGTTTTTAGTAGCTTACCGGAATCGAGACACTTATGAATAAACACGGTAATAACAATGACAGTAATTTAATCATTTCGTTTAGTCAGGAAAAACAGTGTACAACAATAAGTAAGCAAACATAATAAATATACTGTTACACCGAAAAAATATTCTAAACCAAATGATAACAATATAAATTAAGAAACCATAGCAGCAAAACCGGGAGGAACCGGGGAGGGAATGAGATAGCCACAGCAATACATACTTATATACACTACACGATACATACTGATATGACAGATAGGTACATTCATAAACAAGAGCGTCTCCAAGGGGGAGCAGGGGGGCAGCTGCCCCCTCTAGAGATTAAAAAAAATGTAGCCAAATGCAAAGCAACCAAAGTCCTAAGTTCGCACATTTGATTTGCTTGACCGATAATTCCCGTACGTCGAAACTCGAATGAATTCACTAATTTCATTCCAAGTATTCCGTCTGCGCCGCTATAGTCAATTTTTAAAGCGGTGCGAGGGGGAGTGGAGCGGCAACATGCCGCCGGGCGGCCACCGTTGTTCTTGCGTCTGTCATTCATTCGAGCGTCCCCCGGCGCCGCCACCGCCCGCTTTCACATTGGTTTCGTATGCAGCATAAGATCAAATCTTTCTTATTCGTTCGTTAGTGAATATTGACTCTAGACAGTTACTGGGTCCACATTTCTCAATATGGACATCAGAAAGTATTTTGGTGAGTCACTGCATTTAACTTTCGTATTTTCCGTAAAATAATGTCAGTTATTTGTTTTTGTAAAATATAAATAACTGTGAGAAAATCAAAATTTAGCTTTTTACAATTTTCATACGTACTAGTAAAATGATGTCAAATTAAATACTTTAAATAGATACCTACCTACAAGGAAAGTACATACATACATGTATACTAGGTTATTCAAAAAAAAGTGAGCGTCGCGGGACACTCGGCAGAGGTGATAACTTCTAATGGAGAGTTTTTCGTTAAACTTTTTTACATAACTAGGTAATACATACATACTTTTTTACATAATTGGCTTCGAAGGGGGAGTGAATGGGGTGGTAAGGTGGACGCTCACATGTGGCAAGACAGCTGTCCAAAATCTACCACAGCCGGTCGTTAGTCCGGAGACCACCGCTCACCCCCGAGAAGTGTAAAAAAAATAGTATTATGATGGGCCCTACCTTGGTCGGTGAATTCCATGGCAGCTCCGTTTGTACATACTTACTAGTAGACATGATTCCGTAACAAATTTTTCACAGATACAATAACCGCTTAAGACTTTTATTAATGGCCTATTTAGCTTCAGTAACGGCGGATCCGGCACCTTTTTTGAATAACCGATTAAATATAAAATAAAATACATACCGACTGGGAGAACATACATAATATTTCAGTGTACCTAAGGTTGCTTAAAGTCCAATACCTACAAGATCAAAATATATGGTCCTATACTAAAAGTTGTTCATTTTGATGGGTACTTTCACCCTCTGAAGTTAATTTGGATAGTGATTCAAAAACTTTCGTATGGTTTAAAAAAGGGAATAGATATTTCAGTTATAATTTTAGTACCTACTATATTAATGTACCTATCTATTTTAAATGTTCTGTTTTGCAGTAAATTTAAATAGAAAAAACCGGAAGGAGCAAGCGATGAACAGCGATGAACAGGATGAAAATGTGCAAAGGGGAAAGTAACAAAATAGAGACAATATCGCATGTTGCTAGGTCGGTCGCCACAACGGGAGATACTCAGCCTCAGGAACTAGTTCAAGACCCTAATATTAGCGCATGTCCTTGTGATGATTCTGTAGGTGACCAGCCGAGACCAAGCTCATCCAAAGATCTGGACTCAGATCCCGATTCGTTGATAGATGACTGCAACGAAAATGACATCGGTCGATTTATTAGGCGAGCATTGATGTTATCGACCGAAAAGAAGAAATAATTGCTTGAATTGTTGGTCCCCTTCTGCGACGTATGGCTGCGGAAGGCGCAAAACATTTATGGAGAAAATTCCATTATTCATTGTTGGAAACAGTGGTTGGCCTAATCCAGGCGCCAAAACGGCGCCTTTTGTAAGTATTGTACGTTGTCATTCAAATTATTTTAGAGGCATGTTGCGGTCATTTATCATAAAGCCATTTTGTAAGTTCAAAGGTGTTCACGAGCAGTGCAAAAAGCACATGGAAACCCACTTCCATAAAGCGTCACTGGAACATGCTAAATCATTTCTCGAAAGTGTGCCCATAGATGTGTAATCAAACAAATACTCCCACGGCATTATTGAAGAAAACCGAAAAAATATAACATCTATTATTTCCTGCATTACATTTTGCGGGTTGCACGACTTAGCTCTGAGTGGTAAACATTATGGCGAAGGAATTCTCGACTCACAAGTTGCGAATTGACGAGGGAGATTTGGTTTTGAAGAAATTCATTGAGCATGGAAAAATAATGCATGCTATCTAGCGGTTGATATTCAAAATTAAACTGGGGCAGGAGGAAAACCCAAGGATTTGTCAAACTTCGGCCCATATGATTATTTTCTTGTATGTATGTATAAT
>JAOPUG010000004.1:21096811-21108889 GCA_027564375.1 Micropterix facetella | reverse complement strand
CATATATCAATATATTATGTAAAAAGTTGCCGTTTGGCCGAATTTTGCAGGGGCGACGTCAAATGAAAATTTTAAAAATTCTAAATAGTATGTCACGCAAATCTAAAACAAACAATAGTGGGATGCTGTACTCGTAAGGAATATACTGTTTGCGAAAGGATATGGGTTGGTGGGCAAATGGCGCAAAAATCAACTTTTTGGTATGCAGAAATTTTTTCATTTTCCGGCTTTTCCCACAAACAAATTGCGTAATTAAATTGCTTCTGGAGTGCTTGGGGGCCTTTCCGAATTGTTTCGTGTAGTTTTAGTTGCAGTCACTTTGGAAACCCCAGCCAATGTCAGATGCTATGCACAGAATCGAAGGTCACATGCCATATATTTCAGTTATGCCTGCCGAGTAGCTTGCTGTGATCCTCTTCATATATCAGTGATGTGGGTGGCACAATCACATAAAAGTACTGCATATTCAGCCGCAAAACTCTACTACATATACATTTTTATTATAATTGCACACAATTTGCATATGCGGTCTTATACTGTCATACGGGACCGGGACTCGGGGGTACCGACAGTTCTGCCACCCCTCCGAGTTTGAATGGTGCATGTCCGGGCTACGGGTTTAACATCAATATCTCCGGGTCAGACCGGGCGGTGACAACAGAGCGAAAAACAACAAGGCGACCGTCACGGACGGCTTGAGTGGCCGCCGAGAGTGGGAAATTCTTTTTTTTAAATGTCCTAGCACCAAACTCAATAGAGTCAACAATTCAAGACATAAAAAAATCTCAATTTGGAAACTTTATTCACTTTTTGAATGCTATGAACGCTTCAATACTAAAGTCGTAAAAGCAAATTGCAATTGTCACATTCTTCACAGCACTGCCAGAAACGTAATGAAAGCTTTAATTTACGATGTGGAAGACTTGGTTATGCAAGTTTATGCCGAATTTTCGGACAGCGCAAAACGCACCAGAGAATTGCAAACATTTTTTTGAAAAATTCGAAATTGAATATAGTAAAGTTTTACATCATGGGCCAACTAGATGGTTAAGTTTGGGGAGAGCTGTTGACCGTTTGATATTGTCGTGGCCTGCTTTATCAGCGTAATTTAAAGGCCGCGGTGAAGCAGCATGTTATAAAATTATATGGGAATTCGTAAGAGTGCGGCGAATCAGATGATGCCGGAAGTCTATCTATGAAGATCACACTACATGAATGCTATTTATATTTTATACATCACCGACTCGCCGACTTTATTACACGGAGCGAGTTTACCAGCAGTCAGCCAGCTGTATGTATCGTTGTCATGTGAACATTGTAGAATTTTTATTTTCATGTTTTTTTTGTTGTTGTCATTTTTAACTTTGTTGCTTAATTTGTTTTGTAAATATGAAGTGAAGGGAAATAACATTCCAATTTTTAATATCAAATTTTAATAATATTCCTCTTGCTACTTTTCCCCATGAATTATTTTTCAAGTGCCAGGCAACAACAATAAATTCTGTCCTAATTATTTCAGATTACATTTTTGGTATAGAAAACAAAGACAGATAGTAAATTACTGGGTGAGAATTACTTGCTGGCGAGCAGCGAGTGAAAGTAGATCAGCGTTCTACTTTACTCGCTCAAGCAAAATGAGTGGCTAGTTTACTCACCAACATTATTACACGAAGCGAGTTTACTATCAGATTATAAACTCGCCAGCGAGCAAGATGAGAGCACTTAAGAGATGTCAGACCCGCCGCTGATTCCCATTGCGACAGTGACGCAGCAGACACAAAGTCCCAGCAATAATGATCGACGGGGGGTTTGTGTTGTTGCTGCGTCACTGTCGTGTCTTCTTAAAAGTGAATCGGGGTATTTTTTAACATTTTGAATATGATTCATTCGAGTTCAACAATCATCTGCCGGATGAAACTTGGCCACTGTTGCATTCCTCCCCACCTACACAGCTTGGAATTCTAGAATGATCAGTGCGAATAAGGCCTTGAGGAAGATCTTAACCACATTTCCTTAAATTGCCCTATTGAGTATCTTAGACCTATTAGTATTCTGCTGTATATTCCCAAGTTCTTCCATTTATATCAGAAAATAATATTCTTCCTGAATTTCAGTCTGGTTTTCGCAGACATAATAAGTACCTCCACTGCTCTCTTACACACAACGATTGGTTGCTGGAATATGGATCGGGATTATGCTACAGTGCTTAATTATCCTTTTAAATTATAGCAAGGCGTTTGATTTTTTAGAGCATTCTCTTCTGCTGGCTAAACTTTTTTATTTGTATCATCATGCGAATAGTTTTCTAGTAATCTATCCGATTTTAAAAGGTCATTATTAAGGACCCATCCGGTCGTCATATATTTTCATCCCTTTCTGAAGTTAAAACTGGAGTTCCACAGGGATCAATACTAGGTCCTATTCTGTTTGCACTTTTCACCTCAGATATCAAATCTAACTTTCTACACTTATATGCTAATGATGCACAACTTATGCACCATATTGATACCTGTGATCCTGGTTCGGATTTCAGCAACATCAATTTAGATTTAGAGGTCAAGTCAAAATTAATCCCACTAAATCTTGTATTATGATTATTGGAGCAAACTCAGTGAGAATTAAGATTGCCAGCTCTGGATTCCCTAGCCTTTCAGTAAATTCTTCATCCATTCCTTTAGTTCAGTGGTTCCCAAACTGAGGGTAATTACCACCAAAGGGGTAAAATGGGATTTTCAGAGGGGTACAGTTAAGTATAAGGGATTAGATCAAGGTTGTCACAAACAAAATTATTAATAATATCATCTGTTTAGGATGTTTCGATGTTCTCAGAACCAACAAAACCTTCTCGTTCACAGATCAAATAACTCTCCACTTGTCATCAGTAGTACATTCTATCAGCGAATATTTTCCTGATTTGGAAAATCGCTAAGTAAATACTTGGGTTCTAAGACCCTTTTTAGTGGATGAAGGAATATTTCCTGATAATGAAATTGAAACCAGGACAACTCCTTGGACTTCGCGAAGACAACACAGAAATAGATTTCGAAAACA
Organism: Micropterix facetella; assembly: GCA_027564375.1. Classification (NCBI taxonomy): domain Eukaryota; kingdom Metazoa; phylum Arthropoda; class Insecta; order Lepidoptera; family Micropterigidae; genus Micropterix; species Micropterix facetella. The sequence goes on along the minus strand of JAOPUG010000004.1, from coordinate 21,105,838 downwards.
CACAACTAGCAACATTTCGGCGAAAGATTGGTTGCGAGTATCCATTATGATCAGAAAGCCTTGAAAATACTGATCTCATTCGCCACAACTTATAGGTGTAAAAGTGGATTTTCGACAATTGTGATAATGAAAACAAAACCAAGGAACCAATTGAACTTAGAGCCCGACCTACGATGTGCATTGGCCGAAACTGCACCAAATATTAAACAAATTGTTAGAACTAATTCAAATCAACAGCCTCATTGACTACTTCTTGATTTAATGACAAATTTCTAAAACACTTGTTTTCTTTGTTTGAATGATTAAAATTATTTTAAAATGTTATTTGTTCTGCATAATAAAAAAAATGTAATATATAATTAGTTTTTTAGATTAAACCTTTTTTGGGGGTATTTGCTAATATCTAACCCGCTTTATAGGTAATAGCCTCAAAAAGATTGGGAACCGCCGCTTCAGTTTCTTTAGGCCGAAACCTTGATATTTATTTTGACTCAAATCTTCGATTTGAGGATCATATTATTAGCAAGATTCAATCGGGGCTTCTCTCGTCTCAGGGCATTATACAGAATAAGGGACTCTTAGTGTCAGGGTTCGAAACCTAGCATTGATCATCTCGTTATTGGACTATGGCGACTGTGTCTACGGTCCATATAAGAAAACTGAGCGGAACCTGCAGACTTCAAAATACCTGTGCTAGATTTTGTTTCACTATACCTCGTAGAGATCGTGTCTTCCCATTTCTCAAGCAAGCATCTAGCCTCTTACATGTTGAAGACAGTTTGATTCAAAGAACCTAGGTATCTTTACTCTAGCATGTGCTGGTCTGGTGATGCGCATTCATATCTTACAAGAGCGTGCAGTCATCTTGTCATCGTTCCCAAGCGTCTTACAGTGAAGTTTCTCTTACTGTTCAGCTATTGTATGGAATCAAATGGGAGCAGGTTTTCATACACTATCTTTTATAAAAACATTTAAGACAGCTCTTATACCTTACCAGCTTTTATAAAAACATTTAAGACAGCTCTTTTAAATGACTAATTAATGTATTCCTCCATTCTCTCTTCAGGTATCTATTTATTTGTGTATATTGTTATTGTATAATGTTTTTTTTATCTTCTCTCCATATTAACGAATGAGGTGACTCCTTAATATCAGGCTTTTTGTCTGAGGATTCACCTTATTTGCAGTGTTTGTAGTGAGATCGTGCAGCCTTTGTTTTTTTTAATATTAAAGAGTTTGTTTTTTTTACTATTGTAATGATTCATGATTTGATCCATTATTTTTTCTGTTATTTTGTTTTTTCTTTAATTATTAACTGCAAATAAAACATATTATTATTATTATTAACGAGTATACCTTAATTTTTACTCTTCCCTTGCTAAATATAAAATTCCACTTCCTGCTAACTTCATTTCCATTTTAAGTAACATTAATAAACCTATCTTAATCCTAACGAATTTAATTTGTCTCAATGGTCTCAAAACTTGGGTTTTAAATTACTGTTATTTGCTGTCTGACCTGTAATCCTAGCCATTGTCCATCCGAAAATCTACATACATAATCTCCCCTCTCATTATTCTCTTCACAATTGTATGCAACTGAAGCTGGCTTCCGTGATCCAAATGGGGGAAGTAACAAAGCCATTAAAAATATTTAATTATTGATTTGTTTATTTCAGGAAGCGAAACTCATGTATGGCATGCTCTTCTCTATCAAATCCTTTGTAGCAAAAATAGCTCCGGTCGACTCAAAAGAAGGATTTCTCAACTTTAAGACGAACAAGTACACTCTCCACTACCTCGAAACTCCCTCGGGCCTCAAATTTGTCCTCAACACTGATAATCACGCGCAGGGTGTCAGGGAGCTTCTCCAGAGCATATACAGCGACATCTATGTCGAATACGTCGTAAAAAACCCCATTTGCAGCATCAGTGAGAGTATCAAGAGCGAATTATTCAAAACGAAACTCGACGCATACATACGACAGACACCTATGTTTGCTATAAGAAACACTTAAGTCAAATTGTTAAATATATTTATTTCGTAACGTTGTTTTATTTTATTTTTTGGCATCCTTGTAAATCTGAAGATGTCTCAAATGATGTCGTAAGTCTCAAATGATGAACCCAGCGAATAAAGAAGTTCTATCGGTTGCCTACATAGTTTTTACAACAGTTATGAAGTCATAGAAACTTTGGCACGCGGGTTCTCCGCAAAATTCATAAAAAATAGACATTTCAAAGATTTATTAATTAAAGTCCAGTCTAATAATCATGGTTTGATTACATCGGCAGTGTGTATTAAGTAATTATCGGTTAATTATTGCGATCCCATCGCCATATTGTGCCGTCATCACAACAGGTGACAAGTGTGCTACCAGAGCGTCCTATGGCAACTTGCCGTACGGCTGACACGCAGCGAGGGTGCGACAGTGAAGATGCGCGGTGAGTATCCGCATTGTCTGATAACTCCCAAATCATTGTGCGTCCATATTGGGTCCCCAGTGCTATTATCTGAAAGTAAATCAAAATCAATGGTCAAATTCATAAGGGCTGAGGATTCAGAAAAGATAAAAATAAATATCGAAAGCCAACAAATCTCTTTTCTCGCTTAATATGGTCTTCCGTTCGAAACTGAAATATTTATGGCTGCTGATAATGAAGAGATTAGACTATTGAGTGTGACCCGATATGGTATATTTGTTACTTCGGTTATACTTTTTCGCCTTAAAATTTGGCCGGTGGTATTTTTTTAAATAAAGTAACTCTGGCAAGCGCAGACTCGCAAATTTTAGCCCTAAGTGCGGAGAGTTTTGTGAGTCACCGCGCGCTCTAACGAGTTGGTTGATTTTATTTATAAATTGGTAATAAAACATCGATAAAGCCAAATATGTATGTATATTATTATTCTTTGCAGAGCAATAAATAAGCTTCATTTTAATATGAATGTGAAGACTGATGACTTTTTATTTTTAAAATATGCTGTTAGTTACTAGTTTAAAAAAGTTCAATAAAAAATCCATGTCTATATATGTTGTAGAGATGGGATAGGGGAGGGTTTACATTTGGTGAGAGAAAAAATGCCTTTTCAGAAGAAACTAGAAAATAGAGAGCGGATTGCACACCTCTGTTTGAGGGAGCTGGTTCCATAATCGAGCTGCATATACAGAAAAGCCAGTGTGTAATACAAGGGTAAAACAGTTTGGTGATTTGGGATGCTAATAATGTTATTACAACTTGATCGAACTGGGAGACCATGACTTCTTAATAAGTTACCTTACCCTTCAGATAAGACGGTGCAGTGAGATTTTTGAGCATACTGTGCAACAAGGATAGTGTAGATTCCTGCGATTTCAAATCTGCAGCCATTGCATGCTGCATCTGACATAGACATTCTGTAAGCGCTCTAACTTAAGGATCGCTTCGTTTGCATCGAGATATGCAACATCCACACAATCGAGGATAGGCAGTAAAAGTGTTTGCATTAAGATCTGCTTTCATTAGACGATAGAATTTTTGGCAACCATTGCAGGCTGTTAGAGCCTGAATAAACGGGATTACTGATATAAGTGGTTTGCGCCTGCCATTAAAGAGTATGATCAATGAGTAAACCCAAGTTCTTTACAATTCTTGAATACCTATGACATCGTGATCGATTTGAACTGGAGGCAATGAAGACAGATCAATCAACGACAACAACGGTTTTTGTCCGCCAATCACAATTGGTAACACTGTAAAAATTTCATTTGTTGGAGCTGGAAATCATATCTAAGTAGAAAGTTTTCTAAATGCGCCCCACGGTTTTGTTTTAGTCTGATCAAAGCCCCAGATTAGTGACTCATCATTTTCCAGTTTCAATAACTGATTGTACAATAAAATTACTTCATTTAAAAATACAGTAGAACCTCTCGCAATTTGAACTCGTGTTATAGACTGAACCGTGTTATAATAAAAGACAATATAATTGGTTGCCCATGCAGGTGCACTTGAGATGTAAATATATTCACTACCTTGTGTGCATATGATGTTCAGTAACCATGTACCCTATGTAATTAAAAAGCATAATTTTTTAATCAGTAAAAGTTCATTTATCAAGCAGAAGGTTTATATTATATAGTATATTTAACATGTCCCCTTTTGAGCGATGCAAGTTATAACACTTTCATTCGGTCTGCAGTTTCTTGCGATTCCACCCATCTCATTACTGTTGTAATACCTCGTAATGCCTCTTGTAGTAGGAGGCACATCAGAAGCACAGTACACAGAGAGAACAGTAAGTGCACTGTCAGGTGGCACGGTGTAGCGGGGATAGGGTACGAGGGAAGCGAGCAGAGGGGTACGTAATGACAAATGGCTGTGTTTGCCATTATGCGGCTCACAGTTGTGGAAATTAAACATGTCTGCGCCATTTTTCACTTTTTTCTGGGGGTGTGGCGGCCATACGACGAAAGCTTGAGACTTCTCTTTCTGTGTATTTCGTTTAAAAGCACGAGTGGCGTCTGTGGTACAATCGTCTAGTTATCGTATTACGATTTGCGGTAACTCTTACGACTCGTAACGCCGCTCGCTTCGTTTTTAATTTTACGCTAAGAGAAGCTATTGTCTGTATACTCGTCAGAAGTACAGTCGTACTTCTCCAAATTTCTTCTTCTTGCTCCATCTCTCCTTCACCGCAACCGTCTCTGAGACAATCATTAGGTCAGACAAATGCCGATAAACATTTGCTGTACCATCCGGGAGGCTACCCATTTGTCTAAAATTTCATTTTCAGAGCTGCATCTTTTTTTGGTCAAGTCCGGAATCTTCATCAAGTTCATCAACAAATTACTTCAGTTTGTTTTCTTCTGCAATCCAGCCTCTTATTGCACCCTCGTGTATTCCCAACTCTCTGCATATACATGCCTTAGAAATACTGCTCTTCACTTTGTTGATAATTTCCAGTGTTTCCTTAACACTGTAAGCTTTCCTTTCAAGCGGCTTGGCACATGCGGCAGATGCAGGACATAGGACCATAGCTTGCAGATCAACTGCTGGCCGACGACTGACAAAATGAACCAAACTGGCCCGCTCCCGTCTTATATCCGAATCTGCGATTTAACGAGCCACACTTTAACGAGGTCTACTGTATTAATTTATATCTATTTTATTACCTGCTTAGTTTGCCACTTAAAAAGTGCAAGGTTTGAAATATTAATTAACTCGATATTTTCAATAGTTACCTTTTGGTTTAGATCAACGGCAAAGCGAATGAACCATATCTCACACTCCTTGTAGTCGAAACGGTGAATTATACTGACGCTGGTTTCCCCACCTCTGATGGCGCCGTCTTCCTCGATTCGTCCAGGCTTCCAGCAGACTATCGCCTGACTCTCGCATGACTGAAAATAGTTAAATGTGGCAGGTTTAGGAACTATCTTGTTGTATGTGAGCATTCACCGTCCGAAGGCACGAGATACGAAATGTTGACATTGCAGTTTTAGGTATTCATTACCTATAGTATTCATGCTGACTATTGACCACATATTGACTATTGAGCGATAAACGCCAACTTCGACAGAATGAAAGAAGCCATTCCGGATGTCGACATTGTTTCTTTGTAAACATGGTCTACCTATATATCTCCATGTCTGTGTTACGATCTGCAAAGTAAGGATTGCACCCGCGACCTCCAATGATACATCTAAGAAAAAATGGTCAGTTCCTGTATATCCAGATATTTCCACACGATATTTTAAAAAAAAACTGGTTGAGACACGGTATCATATACTTTCCCAAACTTCATCTTAATGAAGTGATTAAATTCTTCATTTTCTATCATTTTAAAAATTTAATTATAAACTCGTAAACCACTAAAGAGATTATAAAATATTTACAACAAAGCTAAAAGGCATAATTCTCAGGATTCTAAGATGCTTATTTTCCATTCTAGAATTAATAATAACGGAGTTATGAAGTATAAAATTTTCCGATTATAATATTTTTAATTCAAAACCTGCTGAACATGTCGATGAGTGACATAAACAAGGTTGAAGACAATGTCCTCGTCTCATCTATTTATTTTTCTAGGGCCGGTGTTAACGGATTTATAATTGTTTTTATTTTAAAAAGGCCACCATTTTAAAACAAAATGGTGGATATCTCTCATCGGCATTTCAAATTTCAGCATTAGGATGAAATATTTTTGTACCTAATTAGTTGTGTAGTTTCTGAGATACAGTGGGTACAGACGGATACACACTCAGATAGATATTTTCCAGAAATCACTTTTTTGGATTCCCAGGATCTCAAAATGTGGAGATCGGGTGCCAACTGGAATTCTAAATTTTGCTCGAAAATAAGACTTTCACTATTTATATACTTCGTGTAATACGATGTATTTTTTTGGGAAAATAAAAAAGACAATAAACCAACCTCACCTTTGACAATATAAAATCCCCCATCCATCGTACGCAGTCGACGTAGTTCCTATGAATATCACGAGTGGAAAAGTCAGGGAAGTGTTCTTTCAACGAATTAAACGGACGGATACTCTTCTGCTGATTGAATAGATAACTTTGTTTGATCGCTTCGTTCATTGACGGCTTATCCAATCGCCACAGCTTTAGCGAATGGTCCATTCCACATGACATAATGCGTTCACCTTTGAGATCAAAGTCCTGGTAAGAAATAAATGGTGTTACAATAATATGGTGATATAATCAGCGATTATGTCTTTATAGTCAATCATTGCAAATAAATCCATTATTTTAACAAACGAGCCTAACAGGCGAGCGGAGGGTAATATTGATGATGATGACGAATTAAGGGCGACAGTCGAAGCAGATCTGCCGCAAACTACAGTTGAGCTAGCAGCAGCTATCAATGCAAGTGACATCTTTCAAAATTTATATTATCAATTTTCACGCAAATTTGCAATAACTTAATGGTGCATACCGTAAATGGCTCTTTATTTGTTGCCCAACATATTAAAGAAACCTTCTACGTAAATTTCAAGTCCTCGGCTGGAATGTTGTCTCAATTTAAAGTCAACATGTACAAAGGAAAAGTAGCAGTAGATATGGCCAATACGTGGGCTATACAGAAAGTTTCTGGAACTGGCCTCTTGCGTTAAAGATATTAAATAACAGGAAAAGTAGCAAAATACACTGGCAACTTTAGCCCGTCCCGTGATTGATAACCCCTGACTTTCCAAAATGGCTTAAAGCCTATTTCAATAAGTTTCTCGTCACTACAATTCCAAAACTACCCATATACGCTTTGCTCGCTCTACTTATTGGTCAGATGTTCCTCCATGCCAATAAACCAGGATGCACCTGCACAACGGATCGAATTTACTGGGGACCCACCAAATTGGTGCTTAGTGTCACCCAGGGAGGCTGCATACCAAATTTGATTAATATCGGACGAAGGAAAGTCTGCGGACGGACAAACAAACGCACAGCATGCATCAGACTATAAGTAATTCCTATTTTTGAAAATGGACACTGGCTGTAGAACACATTTTTTTACATCTGTCATTTGTTTTTTCTTCGTAGCGCTATCTTGGAAATTGTGTGTTTATGTAAACGATGAATTGAAGTCGAGTAAATTTTCAATGTATGATTTTTTACGATTTTTGCCAAAGACTTCAATTAGCGTTTGGTGATAAAGCCCCATTTCTTAGCTCTGCATACTTCTGGTTTAATGCAAACATGAACATATGCATCTCCAAGGCGATCGGCTGGCGACAGTGGTAACAGAAACTAACATTGATGCTGTTCGACAACTAATTCAGTCGGATAAAAGAATTACATAACCGCAAATTCATATATCTTTGAACATTGGCATGAGCCAAGTGCAAAATATTTTGCACTTACACCTGAAAATTCGGAAGCTTTGTTCGAGATGAAAATATATTTTTAAAAGTTATTAGGCCATACTGAAAATTTCAGGATTCTGATAAATTAAAACACATAACGTTTATATTGTATTTACTGTCTTTCAAAGTATTGTCCCTGAAAATTGTAGATACATTTTTTCATCGTTTGAAACTATTGGGACAAGCAGTTCTCCTCAATGGCTTCTCGAAACGCTATCACCGCCGCTTCTGGGATTGTGAACCGTATACCTCAAAGTTTATCCTTAATTTTTGGATACAAAAAGATATCACAGGGTGCAAGGTCCGGGGGCTGTATGGGGATGCGTCATCAGTTCCACATTTGAGATCTTCAAAAATGCCATTGTTATCTCAGCAAAGTGGCTAGATGCATTGTCGTGATGAAGGACTACTCTGCTGCGAGGATGCTTTTCACAAACTTTACCAATCTGCAGTGACTATTCTTTGGTTTTCAATTGAAATTTTCATATAATGTCCCGTCTCACTAAAACAAGAAGCCACCATCATTTTACCAGTGCTTCGAACTTTCTTGACTTTCGTTTGCAAATCCTCCAAAGGAAAGATCCACTCCGCCGATTGACTATTTCTTTTATGTTCGTAACAGTACACTCAACTTTCGTCTCCTGTAATGATATGATATCTCTGTGAAACGCTTGTTTATTACGGTATTACAGCATGGGGTGATTACACTAAAACCATTCTGCAATCACTTTATGTTGCATAAAAGTATGGTATAAAAACCATCATTAGAAAGCCTCTTAGATATCCGAGTGATTTATTATTTAAGGAATTCAATGTATTAAGTGTTAGATTGTTTATGCAAAAAATAGTTTAATTCATCTACTTACGAAAACTTTACTATCAACGTCAAATCAAACATTAGCAACCAGGAGAGCAGTTGGAGAATTTATGAATGTGCTTCTTATGAGAAAAACTTTTGGACAAAGAAATTTCTCATCATTGGGCCAAAAATTTATAACATCCTCCCTGTGTGTATAAAAGAGACACCCAGTCTCAGTCAGCAAGTTTTCAAAAAAGAGTTAAAGAAGTGGCTATTTGGTGATGGTAATAAACTTATATAGGATGTTTTTTTAGAGGTGTACAATTTAGACTCTTACAACTATAAATTGAAATAAAACACATACAAATAAT
>JAOPUG010000004.1:21081349-21092959 GCA_027564375.1 Micropterix facetella | reverse complement strand
AATTGCATCCCTAAAATACTACACGAAGCATGAGAAAATGGAATTGTTTATAATATCAATTTCAACTCTGAAGTTTCCGAATATTTCCAATGGAAGTAAACTGGTAAAAGACATTTTTATGATATATTTCAAATTTTTATTGTCAATTTACATACATGATATAATTAACTACAATAAATAATAATATTGGTTCATCCACTTTTCTCGTTTCATGAAAAAACATGAAAACAAAGGTCATTTTTGAGATGACCGTAGATCGGCCATACACACTATGATTCAAGATTATATTATTATTATTACTCAGCCCGGAGAGCCCAAAAAGTGCCACATGCTGCTCTGTCGCCGTCTATCCTGGGAGACCCGGAGCACTATGGATAAAATTTGTCGTTAAATGTTGTCTAATGTTTCTCAGCCCTAGACAATATTTAATGATATTTATGGGATACGAAAAAATTAAAATAATATAGAAAAAAAATAATTTGTATTTAAAAATAACCAGAGAATATTGAATTTGTAGTGAATCGTGTCACTTTACTCTGAATATGAAATTTCCTCTGAATATGAATCGTGTCACTTACTACTTTACTCGGAATATGAAATTTTGCTTCATCGACAATTCATAGAAACAAATTACATCAACAGCAGATTGTGAAAATGAAAGGCTCATTTCCATGCAATTGATGACTTTTAAACTTGATAGAAAGACTCATTTAATGATGACGAATATCAAAGATACATTGGAAAGACTATTTTCTAGGGAAAAGAACAACGGTTCAGCCCCACTCACTCCAACAATTACGTCACACCGCCAGCAACGCCACGGCAACAAGCCACATTCACACTTCAGTCGACATCCATTTAACAGAGTCAACAGCTCGACAGAACTATCCACAAGCGTGCCGCTTCATCGGAAGAAGCCCCCTGCTCGTTAGCTATTATTATAACATGTTGCAATCAATAAATACATTAATATTGCGAATCAAGGAAACATTTTAATATAGCTATTAATACGTCTCAAACCTTTTCTGTGTTTATATGGAGAACTGGCTGAAAGAAGCCCTCATAAAATAATACTAAAAACAAACGAACCTGTATAGAATTTAACGCAAGCCGCCACGGCCGGACTGAATATCCTTACTACTCCCCGAGATCCTGCAACGGCTAACAAAGGCCGACCGCTTTCTGCTTCATAAGACCATGCACAAGTATAGAAATTCTCCTCAGTCTGCAAAAAGAACATTTATTTCAGTTACTAGGATGTGGCTAGAGCCCTACAAATAATAAGAATAATACAAAAATATAAACGGAGCTGCCATGGAACTCACAGACCGGGGTTAGGCCCATCATTATATTATTACTACACTTCTGGGGGGTGAGCGGTGGACTCCGGACTAGCGACCTGCTGTGGTAGGTTTAGGTCAGCTGTCTTGCCACATGTGAGCTTATATCCCACCCATTAACTCCCCCTCCGAAGCCATAAAACTTGAGATGCAGAAATCGCAGTATTAGATATTTTTTCTAGGAAGGAGTTGATTAATTCCCTAGAGAGACCAATATCTTTAAAGAGGTGAAACAGAGACAAGGAGCGCCAACTTCCAACGCGTGAAAGTGGACTGTGAAGCTGTTCCGGTTGACATGATTTGCAATATCATGGTATTTATTTAGTTTATACTCCTGGTCTTTGGAGTATTTTATTCTTATGGAAATTTTAATTCTACAATCTTTCGAGATAGGGAGAGAGGAGTTATATCTGGACGGAGGGCTGTGCGTCTGAAACTTTCAGGGAAATGATACTGCTTAGAGACCGAATAATCTACCCCCAGAATCCAGTCTGAAGCATTCTCGATTATTGAGAAGAGTTTTGAATGGGAAAGTTTTTTCCCTTTAGATCCATCTCGCACAAACTATTTTGGGGGTTTGCAGGGTACTATCAGACCCTTGTTGGTGTGAGCCACTGTGAGGCTAATTATCTTGTGAATAATTATACTTACCAGTAATGACTTTGTCATGGCAGTAAGAGTACCGGCCTTGATCTAGGGCCGACTTGCAGCCATCTAAAATATGTCTAGTTGTGCAAGGGGTATTGCTACAGCAAAGACATGAACTATCCTCTTGATAGCTTCAGTTAGCGAGGTTATGGGGAATTAAAGTGTATGCTGTAAGGCATTTAAATAAAACTTCAGCATCTCTTATGTGCAGTCACACAACACTATCTTCCCGTGCATTGCAGGAGGAATGCGAAAAATCAACAACTGTTCAGTGATTTTGACATTGAAGGCAAAGAAATGAGCCATACTGTGACTGTCATAATCTCCTCGCTAAGAGTTACATCTTTAGGTCCACATCGCTCATGGTTGTAATGCCATTCCCCAGACCAGTACCATTTTGGCTTGTACTCACATCCGGGTCAGCATAGCACTGTAAAAACCTTAGTCCCCCCGCTTCCGGACACTCGTAAATTGATACCCTGTTGCTTCCCACAACGGCTAATATCAGTGGCTCTTCATCAGTCAAATGCTGGTTAAACTGACAGCCGAATAACGCCTGTCCATGGTCTTCTTTCACGCTACAACTGAAAGAAAAAAAATATCATAAATATAGGAAAGAAGTGATATTGGAAAAATCTAAATGCATTATTCATCTTTTCGAGCCTATTGATTGATCTTGGAGAGCCGAGCGCGGCCGCAGCTTATATAAATTCGGATCTTGAGCGTTTGGCTTTCTGATCAAGAAACCATGGCCTCTCCCCTTAATCAGTGGTATGCATGGCGCAAAGAATGAATGAATGAATGACTCGGGACACCCCTCGGTGCTACACGTGAATCATTTTTTGTCTTATTTATAATGTGAAACATACTGGGTCTACCTCCCCTACTTTTTTTTTATAAAGCAAGACACAACAAGGATAACCATTTGACTGCAACAGCTAAAACTTTGTAATACAATAGAAAAAATTACAAAATATGGAAATTCTACAGCAATTATGCAAAGATTTGCCAATGTTGAAAATAGCAACCAACAAAATACTCCCAGTGTATATTTTTAAGAAGGGCTATCAGATAAATCCTGAATAAGAGGACGAAATTGATATGGGCTTAGATAGCCTAGCAATATATAATTTTGCTTCAAAATCAGAGGAAGGGACTAGAGCGGATGTATATTCGCAAGATTCTATGTAAAGTAATCGTGTCGGCACAATGTTTAATGTTTGCTGGAGATATCAAATTGTACATGTCCACTGAAACTGCTGTGGACTGCGAGCTTTTCCAGCATGATATTGATGCCGTTTGGTCTTGGAGCCAGAATAAAAATGTGTCATACAATATAACTAAATGTTCAGTGATGACATACACTAGAACAATCGCACCTCTGATGTATGATTACTCCATCGCTGGTGATGTGCTTGATAGAGTTTCGAATGTAAAAGAGGAGTTCTCTTCGATCCTCAGCTTATGTTCGTGATTTATATAAGTCCTCTTTTAAGTTCCTAGGTTTCGTTATTCGTAACCTAAAGCATTTTCGTAATGTCTAGGTTATGCATACATTGTATAATACGATTGTGAGAAGTCGATAGGAAATAAATGCAATTATATAGAGTCCACATGAGGATCTTTAATATCACAATGTTGAAAAAAAAACAAAAATGTTTCTTACCATTCTTGTATTTTAAGCAATACATATACTATCCGTTTTTATACCCTACTATTTTTTTATTATACATGGTGGGCTATAATTTCCTTAAATTGTGCAGGGTATGCGCTCCATGGCCTATGTCTTTAAGCTGATCCGGGGCAGAGTTGATAGTCCCAACTTGCTAGCAAAGGTTAGTCTCTTTGTACCGGAAAATTATAATCAAGCTCGATAGCACCATCTATTTGCGGAGCCGTCCTCACGTAATAACCTAAGTCAGTGGAGTCTCCTTAAGCGTGCATTAAATTATATAAATGCACTGTTTGACAGCTCCCGATCTGGATATTTTTACTGCGAGCCCTCATCTCTTTAAGGTGTGGGCTTTGAACTACCTATTCATTTCTGAATAAGATCGTTTTTTTGTTATTCCTTAGATACATACCTGTAATTGTATGTTTAATACTTATTTTAATGCTTATTATGTAAATACTTCATGTTTCTTCCCTTGCATGTTTAATAAATAAAAGATCTGAGAGATTGAGTAAATAATTGGGTTTTTTAAAAATTGAGTAATCATTGAGTAAATCAGGCATAATTATGGCCCTGAATGAAATTAAAGAGAAAAACCTCAAAGACAAGGACCTATACATTTTCACAGCTAACAGATCAGTGGCTCTAGCACTCAAGAGCAAGCAGTCAGACATACAATCTAATAGGTGAATGCTGAGACCTTAAAAAGATTGCACAGGATAACAGAATAAGCCTTACGTGGGTGAAGGGACATAGTGAAGTCAGGGGTAATGACGACGAGAAGGGACTCGTACGAAAGGGATTGGTTAACATCCTAATTGAGCCGGAGCTGAACACACTGGGAGATATAACAAGAGATTAGGTTAAAGAAAGAGGGGGGGGGGGAATCTATAACAAGCAAGGCGTGCTATTAGGGAACCCACTCCAGATTAACTAGATGCTGCTTGAGACTTTAAGGAACCACTTACGGAAAATGGTGAGACTGGTAACACGGCACTGCCAGCTCAACAAACACTCTCACGCTCTTGATATAGTACAAGACCCCACATGCAGGGGATTTAGAGCGGAAGAGGGCCAACGAGCATGTGGTGTGCACATGTCCAGCTTTGGCTATCAGGAGAGAAAAAGTATTGGATGCATATGAGGTAGCTATAGTCGATGTAAGCGGCTTTCGGCCCCCAGTTCTCTCAGGTAGACTGAATGGTTTATAGGGCTAAGCTCCCCGCTTATCATCATCAATAATAATTAAACAAACGTGATAATCTTTGATTTCATACCTTGCTACATATTTTTTTATCATAACTACACACTATTCACACACCACCCGTGGGCGCCTGCTGCGTTCGCCCCGCACCGGTAGAGACAGTTAGCAGTCACGCCTGGTGGTCAGGAATCTATTTACATTATTCCTTCTAGTATATACATGCTCGCATTTCATTAGTATGTTCCATGTCTTAATCACGCCATAAGGCCCTAAGTGCTAATCACAATGGAAAAACAGCCTTTGCAGCGATAGCGAGTGAGGAGGCTTATGTCTTCGCTGCATCACTGCCGCCTCCTTTAAAAGTAAAACGGTAGATGGCATTACTATTTCTTTTTTAAAAGTCTTTTTTTTTGTTTGTTTCTCCGTTACGTTATGATTTAAAATTTTATACAATGGTGGTTATATTTATTTAAAGTCTTCATTAATTTGCTGAATATGGAAAAACATGGACAAACTCAGTCAACAGTAATAAAAATATACCGCTTATTTTAAAACAAGGAGAATATGTTAAACAATAACAAGAAAAGTTGCGATATACATCGGCAACTTTAGCCCCTCCCATGATTGGTAACCCTTGACTTATCCAAAATAGTTTAAAACCTATTCCAACAAGTTTCTCTCATCACCACGATTCCAAAAATACCCATATACGTTATATGCTTGCTCTACCTATTGGTCAGATCCTCCTCCAGGCCAAATAAACCAGGATGCACCTGCCGCAGCACTTGCGGGACTCAGATTAAATTTGCTGCTAAGACCTGTAGGTGCTTAGGGTCACCCATGGAGGGCTTAGGGCACCACATACATCAGACTATATGACCCGTCATACGTAATACTACGGACGGGCCAAAAAGGCCCTTCCTATCCTCCATGATTCTATCGAAATGTAATTTCCCCAGTTCAATTTGCTATCTAAAGTTATACGTAGATATTTTAAGAACTTTAGTGTCATACCAGAGTCTTGGTGCTCAAAGCCCTTCTTTTTTCTCTTCTTTGTGAAGAGGACTAGAAGCTGCATCTTTACTGTGAATGAGTTACAGAAAGTGATTAATTTATGCACCACTTCAACTATCTTGAATGCTGTTTGCATTGTATTGCTGAGCATATTAACAATGTCTCCGTTAATTAATATACTTATCCAGGGTAGGTATGTCCGAAAAGTAATGTCAACGAGTCGATTGAAAACATTCTTGTTCATCTGATCGGTACAACATATTAAAAAGTTTTAAAATAAGCTCCTCCTTAGACGATACATCGCTTCCAGTGAGATTTACAGGCATCGAAGGCAACACGGCAGGCATTCTCAGGAATATCTTTTAGAGCCACGGTGCAAGCCTCTTTTACTTCACCAACTGTCCCGAAATCATGTCCTTTCATGGGAGTTTTCAAGCAAGGGAACAAGGAGGAGTTTAAGGGAGCCACGTCAGCACTGTAGGGCCGCTGGTGAACAGTTGACACTTTTGAATCAGCCAGGCGGCGAGTCATGAGGAAGTCGATTTTTGGTTGTCTGTTAAGGTACCAGCATTAATTATAGAATAATAAGATTGCTCATGCTCAAAGAATTGTCCAGTCCAAAAAGTCAAAAAAAATTGAGATGGCCTTGGTTGTTTTGTTGTACAACCCATCTTAAGGAGCCGTTTTTTGCAAATAGCCCAGAGGTTTTCGATCGATCGGGTTGAGGTCAGGGGGGTTTCCGGTGATTCCAGCACAGCAATTTGGTTCTGTGTGAAAAACTGAGTTTTTTGATGAATGACACGGGGCGAGATCATTTTGAAAAATGCCCCCATTGGAGGTATTGACATTGCAGAGCTTCCGTATGATATGGTTTGATAAGAAATATATTCCGCAGTAGTTGTTCTCACATTAGTTGAATCTCTTCATGCTGACTATATCTATAAGGGCTTAAATTTATTAATAGTTTTTTAAAACTAAAATAAGCAGTTCCGTTTAACTACAACTAGGTACGCATAAAAAATATAAACACATGTAAATTATAACAGCATTACATAGTAGTCTTCTCACATTACTTGAATCTCTTTATACTCACAATAAGGATTTATCTTAGTTAATAGTTTTTTACCTCATTTTTAAATCTACTTTTATTTTCTATAATCCAACTTCTACGGTAACATATTAAATTACTAAAGACCTAGGTAATTACAACTATTTAGCAACTTATACCGTAAATATTCTATGTACTACCTATGGCCCCAAATTGGTCTATAAGGACTCTAATATCTCCCTTATTGATCCAATAAGCAGCAGCCGCCTATACGCAGAACAACAGAGAATGGTACCCTGAACAATGGCAGTTGTAACATCGCCGAAATGTCGGGTACTGCAAACTTTCAACTTGTAAACGATTCATCTCAGGGTGATATAATGATAAAGTTCGTTGAAATGCCTCGGGGTGATGGGCTCGCCCGAGTATAGTCTTAACAACTTCGCTACCACTTAAAATCTTCTAGTGTCATGTGAAAAGCCAAAATGTTTGTGGCCTTAGAAATTAAACAGGCATGGTCCGCACATAAGCGGGGCTGGCCCCGCGTACCTGATCCGCACCCCGCACATGTGCGGGCTCGGCGGCAGTTGTTAAATCTATTAGGGTGTTATATCATGGTAATATTAGATTTTTATTGTTTAGATTCCGAGGCGATGCTGTTTCCAGGATGCAAATACAATTATGACTGCATTGAAAAATGGAGAGCTTCCTATATAAACATTTTAGTTTCCGAAGAAAGAAAATCTGCAAAAACAATGGATGAGGGCAATTCCATGCCATTATGAAGGAAGTACGCTGTCTCCGAATAATTCCAGGTTCAGTGCCTCATGTGTTCCTTAACTTACGAACATATCTGTGCACTGAGATCAGTACATTACATACTAATGCAGAAGAGAGATGTGAAAAATATGCAAAAATAGTCTAAAAATTTTTATTTTAAAATCTGGTATGTTTTACAATTAGGTACAGTTTCACTTTAAGACCTGGTAGAGTTAGATGGCTTATGCAAAGTGGGACACCCGATAAAGCATGCGTACCATTTAGTATGTAAAGTAATTATTAAATTATTTTAAGTAACTACTCTACAAACAACAATAAGCGGAAACTGGGTGTATATTCGGTGGACAATGAAATCTAAGTGTAAATTTAATAAATATGTATGTTTGTCTTTATATTTGGCAAAATACAAAACTTTATAGTAAATACTGGTGTTTTATTAAATATATGTCAAAAATGTAACATAACGGGGGCACACGGTCACCGGTTTTGTAAAAGGCGACGTTGCCAGTTCTATATCCACTGCTTAAGTGAGATATTAAATTGCTTTCATATGGGAATCACACTGAAACTATTAATGAACGTACTTACAGGTAGTACCATGGATTATTTACTATATATTATCAATGATTTTATAACTATAATCAATTATATTATCAATGACAGTACTAACCTCTATTTGTTTTTTGAGCTGAAAATAGTGCTATGTATCCACCGCCGTGTGATTCTCAGCCTATGAAATCATACGATAGATGGCGCTAATTATTTAACATAATTGTTATCTTTGTTAAATAAATCAGTTTTCATTATCAATCAGTCTGTTATGAATAACCATTCATTATCAATGTTATTAAAGATTTTCAAATAAATCGCTATTGGATTCCCCTGACGATGCAGCTAGCGACATCTACAGCTCGCTTCCTAGCGTATCAAAAAGCACTTGTTATTTTCAAGTACCTATAGAGTGGATCAATCTAATAGCATTATACAAACAAAGGCACCAGCTTTGCGCATACTTTTCTCATCTGCAGATTGTTCGTCACAATCTCGTGAACAGTACTTTTAGGAATGTTTAACGTATGTGTCATTAAATGAACACCCAAACCACGGACTGAGTTCAAGAGTTCAGTTACAAGTGTCACATTTTCATCGGTGGTGGTCGTTGATGGCCTTCCAGTGTGAGTTTAATCGTTGACCTCTTCCCGGCCTTCAAAAAATACCTTGTGCTACCGGGGACTTATATTATTCAAATTATTCCAATAAATAATTATCACCAAAAGCCTTCTTTATTATGGGAAAACTTTCCATGCGGATTTGCCGAGTTTCACAATGCGCTACATAGCGGATTACACGAGTATCGAGAACAAGTTTCAAGAAAATGCCTGTCCTTACTCTCTGAATGGTCAGAGACGACTAAGCGACCGCGCATGACTAAGCTGACTCCACCCTCCACCAATCCCAACCGATCCGGGCGCGCTGCTACATGTATTCGCTTCACAGTTAAATCACTGACATTACTTTTTGGGCAAACCTTGTATATCATCCGCATATCCAATCGTAAACAAGCTGCGATTATTAAGTTTGGTCGGGGTTTCTAAAATGGCCGCCGCTAAAATTAGCTATGAGAAAAATTGTTTTAAAAAAAACTAACTTAACCTACCGCCTTAGAGATATCCACAAGCAGGCGGCCTGTTACAATATGCAAAGATATATTTTTGAAATGAATACTCACTGTCGTAATTGACCGGCGGAGCGAAATATTTGATCGTTTTCGCTTGCATCACAGTGTATTTCCCCCATTCTAAGCCTGAAAAAATGAAGAATGGTTATTATAACCTATACTATGTAGGGCTATATATGAAGAAAAATCACCATAAGCTAGTCGGTAAATGTGTAATCATACTCACGTGAAAAGGAAGCGACAATTTTTTTAAGAGACTGCATGTCCCCTTGTATAATTTATTTGTAAATATTTAAAAATGCCTATTTTCTCGAACTCCGGATTATAACCTAAAAATCGTGAAACCGTACGTTTGACAGCTATGCATTGTTGCCAACAATATTTGCAATAGAAAAGTTTTTTTTTTCGTATATGGAATGAAAACTTTAAAATACATCGATGTTAAAATATTGTTAGTTTCTCGGACCCCGAGGTTAGTTTGACCTGGCAATAGTGACTCGCGCCTAGAGCGGCATGGACAACGTTTTTTTAATACACGTTGGCAAGACTGATAATTAAAGCCCAGTACACAATGGGCGCTTTTTCATTGGCCGACCTGAGTCCGGCCCGTGTCAGGTTAGCCACGCTGTTATTGTTTATTATAATCGTTATGTTTACACATTGTTTACTATGCCAGAAAAACAAGTTCGGTTAAATCCATGCCTTAGAAATGAATGTGTTAACAAATGTTCAGAAGTAACAGAAGAAAGAAGATTAAACATTTTCTAGTATTATTGGCGTTTAACCACTCAAAAAAGAAGAGACGGGATTATTTCAATGGCACAGAAAGTGGATGTGAAAACAAAGCGGGTGGCTGGATTAGTAAAAGAGGAGCAATATATCAGTACTTCATCAATGTAGGAGACGGACAACGAAAAATTTTCTGGAAATTTTTGTTTGCAACCTTAAATATAACTCAAAGATATGTATACTACACTGTTAGCAATGCTGTGTATGGATCCGCTAATGAAGATATCAGAGGAAAGACTATACCACCCAATAAGGCAAATAAAACAGTATTAAACTCTGTGCGAAGTTACATAAAAAACCTACCGGCGGTACAATTCCACTACATGAGGAAAGACTCGCGCGAAATTATACTTGCCACAAGATTTTAAAAACCTAGCAAATGTATACCAACTTTACAAGGGCAGTCAAATAAATTCAGGAGTATATGTTGTATCTGACAGATTATTCCGTAAAATATTTACAGATGACCTTAATGTGGGCTTTCATGTGCCTAAAAAAGGTAAATGTTTTAATTGTATTGGCTTTGAAAACAATCCTGGAGGAGAAAATGAAATGTTAAAAGCAGAGCATGATGCAGACAAAATAAAAACAAAAAAATATTTGACTGCCATCCAAAGATACTGAAAAAATAAGAATGTTTTATATACTTCTTTCGATCTTCAAAAGGTTTTAAATACTCCCTACGGGGAGAGCATGTTGCTTTATTATTCCCGAAAACTTGCAGTCTACCACCTGACGTTCTATGAGAGTACCACGAGAAAAGGCTACTGTTATTGATGGAATGAAAGTCAGGGAAAGAGAGGAGCCAATGAGGTTTCAATAATTTTTAAATCTTATATAAAAGAAGTCGATAAACGAAATATCTAAAATAAACTTTTATTGTATTTCGATTCTTGCCCAGGGCAGCATAAAATTTGACTGTCTTAGTGTCCCGTCATCAGAATTTATTGGCTTCCAAAAACATAACCACGATCCAAATAAACTATTTGCTTCCGGGCAAACTCTGATTGTCACCTGCTACGGACGAACCCGTCCACCCCGGAACGTTTCAAACAACTTTATCGCTATATCACCCCGAGGTGAAACACAGAGACTTAGATGGACATATACAAATCCACGTACCAAGCTCCACCACGGCCCGCGAGAAGCTAACTCCAAACCACGAGGGACTTGGAAATTTCACACCCAGTCGGCTCTCCTCGTGTCCTCGCTCCCAGATTTAGTCGGATTCCTCCTACTGCCTGTCTGGTTGCGGGTTCGAGGTCGCTTGCGCGGTCCTCTACCTCAACCTCGCCCCGTATCCGCGGCAATTCCTAACTGGAATTATCGCGGATACGGGGCGTATTTTGCTCGGTAACTTCCACCCGAGATCGGGTGGCCCACGTATCGTTTCTAAGGGTAGGCAGCTTGAGGTACCTACTTACCCCCGCTTTCTTA
>JAOPUG010000004.1:20880441-20894885 GCA_027564375.1 Micropterix facetella | reverse complement strand
AAAATATGGAAAAATATCAATTGTAGTGATCTGGTGGGGTAATTAAAATTATTGCTTAATCAAAAACTACAAGAAATTATTATTTGTTTCGACTTCCTCGTTTTAAAACAATTGCATCCAGGAATTGCATTATTACTCACTGCTGTGATCTTTACGTACATATAATAAACACCTAGGAAATGTTGACATGTTCGATACTTCAATTAGTGCATACTTACAAGCAACCATTATGTACTCGTATAATCCTGTTAAGCAATCTGAATTAGGAAAATATTATTATTTTTATATGCTTAGGATATAGGATACTGAATTAAAGTTTATTTATTATAGAGACTTAATTATATATTATTACACTTTCTTTATTATTGATATTTTATCATATTATTTACTAAATATTGAAAAATAATATATAGTAGTATATAAATGCAATATAATACAAAATATAATAAATATACACTTAAACATGTACACAAATACACATCGACGTGCATAAAATACACGCACGCAAGCGAGCGCGTACACACAACGAGCGCGCGCACGCACGCGCAAACACACACGCGCGCGCCCACACACACACACACCCTCACACACACATGTTCGCACACACACACATACACACCCTCCCACTGTCTCCGCGACTCTCCAGCAAACATACGCATACGCACACAATTCTCCAGCACACATGACCAAAATTTACTTGAATTAAATTGCATATAAATATAACAATCCTGTCAATGAAATAATATAAATTGTCAGGAAACCATAACCGGTTTTATATTTTCAAATGAATAACATTTTATAATCACATATTCTATGTCATACTGTGTGTTTTCCTTTCTTACTTCCAGACTTCGTAGGTCCTCCACCCAATCTTTTTGCACATCTTCGTATGTGTAGCATTCTTCGCTAAGCGTAGCAGCTCTGCTTCTCTTTATGTACGATAAATCAGGGTGTTTGGCCTTCGCAGGAGCCGTTTTCAATATGTGAGAACTAAACAACACAACCTCACTTTACTACAGGTAATGGCTGGCTAATACAGAGCGTTTTAAATTTGAATACGGGTTGCCATAGATCAAAAATATTCTTCCACAAATTTCGTTACTATCATGGCAATTCATTTAGAATCTATATTTTTTCATAAATGGCATGTTAATTAAATAAAATACAACACAAGGAATTACAAAAAATACTACAAAAGTGTGTTTTAATGATGTTAAATAATAAAATACAATTTTTTTTGTAAAGTGTCCACACTTAAGTCGACTAGATGTATACGTATAAATATTTGAAAATTCATACCCTTTCATTTAATATACATGTCGAGAGGGTTGTAAAGAAAAAAATAATTCACCATTTTGTGGTTTCCGCCATATTGGATTTAGAATGCCGTCACATGGCTTGTTGTATTCTACTTGTCATACTCTTTCATCTGATACACATGTCGAGGTTAAAGCTAATCCGCTATTTGTAAAGAGAAAGTAAATCCGCTATTTTGTGGTGGCTGCCGTATTAGATCTACCGTAATATTGAATATATTGTATTGTATTGTCTTTAGAACCAAAGGTGTGTGCAACATTTCAGCATGATCGGATATCGGGACGTTAGTTTAAAATCGATTGCAAAACTTATACCAAACAGACAAACAAGAAAGCGAGTTAATAAATACGTGGTAAAATAACCGACATTTATTGGCAGTCTAAATATAATTTATTTTTGAATTAAAGTGTCTCTGTCCCATTAAAGATCAATTATTTCAAGTTAAATATTTCGTGACTAAAAAGCAATATTCAGCAGAGGAATACAAAGCCACTCGACACAAACGAACCTATCCCGCGAAGCTGACCACCTTCTGCCCGTTGGAATTTGAAATTTGCAAACTCTTCAATTACGTCGTGTTTCCTTGTTTTCTTAGGCAAGTAATTCACTCGGATTTCGGGTTTCCAACTCGATCTGTTTCGGAGAAACATGTTCAACGTACCAAAATGTCGATCCCCTTTAAGAATCCGCCTTTGAGGGCTTCAATTTGCCAAATTCCTCACACGGCAAGCGGGTATTTCTTCGCTGGGTAGGTAAAATAATTTCAAAATTTCATCATGTCCAGCGCGAGGGATTCGTTGCTACTGCTTTCAATTTTAGATATTAGAGCTACTAAACTACTGTGCCATATATTAAGGTTTATGTGAGTTACGGTCATGTTTTAATTTTGTGTGCCTGTGCACCAGTGGCCTGCAGGCGGTGGATCTGCAAAGTGCGCACCCACGAGCGTTTACGACAATGAAAAGCTGACATTTTGCAGTCAAATTTAAGTGACTCCCGCGTGCATTTAAACAATAATGAGTATTGTGGAAAAATTACTAACCTTTAGTATTATGATGCGAAATTTCAATATTTTGATTTTTTTCTGAATAAAAATAAATAAAAGTTGAATTCACGCCTTTTTGTATTTTGCATTTTTCTTGGAATCTATAGGGGCAAACAACTTGAAACTATATTGGTAAGACGTACCAAGTAAATGGTGAAAATGTGATGAAACCATATTTTTCATTCTTTTAATTTTTTCATTATAATCTATGAAAAAAAAAAACAAAAAAGATATTATTTGTCACATGCGATTTCAGAAGAATGGTATCCACGGCAGTGCTGTCAAAAAAAATCATTTAACTTCTGATTCCTCAACCACTGCCGCGAACAGCACGGCTGTCCAACGGTGACGTTTCACGTACGTGTCATAATAAAAATACCAGACAAATAAATTACGCGTATGTCTGCTTTTTCGCGTATCATACGCGAAAAAAGAATACGTACGTGCCTAGAGAATTGGGTTCAATGTCTGTCGGCGTATTGGGCCCCGCTGTTGATTCTCTTGCCTTAAGAATGGATTAACCAACAGGAGGGTTAATTCAAACACGCGGAAGCCCCAAAACAACATATCGCATAACCAAATCCTCAAAACAACATATTGCATAGCTAAAATAAAAGGTAGATGTAATTACAAATGTTTCAATTATAAATGAAATATTACATGAATGTTTAGATAAAGGTCTGAAGTTTCAGGTGATTAAAATTGAATTTAATAATCAGACTACATAGTTACGCTCATCGCTGACTCACTGACTGATCACAGCCGTGTAACGCTCGAAATTCGATTTTCAATTCGCGGTCATAACGCTGTCTCTCGCGTTCTCTTTCGCGGTATATAACGCGTTTTCTTTCTGTTTCTAATGCTGTCGGTAATTATCGTGAGTCATCGGACAATGTCGGTGGTCGATGTCGCACTCTCTCTTTCACTGTCGCTGAGTTTGGCCGATGACGCCCGGCAATACTTTGGCCGATGACGGATTAGCTCGCTGGCGCGAGGCTAATCGCATGAGGTACGTACGTTCTAAAAATACAATAAGTTCGAAATTCGAAGAAATGTTTGGAGCGCGTGACGTTTACCGTCACGAAGGGGGATCTCCTTGACGGGTTTGTATGACCTTTATATGCAATAAGATGAAAACATAGACAATAAACCAAGATACTTTCAGTTAAAAATAGACAAAGTAATGTATATAAAATATGACATGAAGATTAGACCTGACATGGATTGGCCCAAAAGTAATAATATATGGTTTTTTTTTAATTCTTTATTTTCCTTGCGGTAACGGCCCACCTAATTATCTAACGACAATTATCTTACAGGCAGCTGGCTTTTATAACATCACGTGGCAGTACTAAGGCGATCATTCATCTAAGTACTGACCACGCCCGAAGCTGCGTAACTTCGGTGATCTGACGGAAACCAGTGTTTCAAACCGGCTACCGACGTTACGATCGTTACGGACGTAACTGTTTTTAGATCCTATTGTTATTTTATAATAACCAAGTGCAGGAAAAAATTAGTAAATATCATAATTATATTATGCAAAGAAATATAGTATTTTCAACAAATAATTTTAAGGTTATAACGAATGGCCCTTGTAACGTTCGATATATTTGACAACGGGCGCCTCAGGCACGCTACCATATATAGTTACGACACGGATCACTGACCCTGTAACGATTAAGTGAATTTGTTCGACATTCGAATATATAGTTATGCTGATCACTGACTATTTGCATTTGTTCCAAATTAAAAAATCTAAAAAGGCACAAGGCAATACATGGCGCGTGAGGTGTGTATGTTCTGAAAATATATTAGGAGTTCGAAATTAGAAGAAAGTTTTGGCGAGGCGTGAAATTTTTCAACGGGCGCCTTACAACTACTCATCTTCTTTATGTTACGAGTAATACGCGAAAAACTATATTGATAAAAACGAGCCAAAATTACTTTATAATTTTTTGATTACGATTTTTAAAATATCATATACGTATGTAAATTTCTATGTCAGTAAGTTGATAAACCCCCTAGAGTTGAATACCTTTCAGATTAAATTAATTTTTCAGTGAAATTCAGCAAAAAAATGAAATCGGAAAAAATAATAATAGTGAATTTGACCGAAATCTTATGAAAAACAGGTACATTCTGAAAGGATTTCAATTAATTTAAAACGTTCTCGTCTAATTGTCTGAGTTTAATATGTTACGTTAGTCGACAATCGATTTTAACGTCTGTGTGCCAGCAAAAGCATTTTAAAAAATTTCACTGATTTTCGACCATGATTAGGAGTTTAACAAAATGAGGATTTAATCAGAATGTACTTTAGAGCTCTATCAGTACATAATTTAAATTTCTATAGTTCGTAATAATTCAGCTATTGTGATCCTTAGAAGAGATGTATTTTCGAGTTTACATGGTGCCAACCCTGATAGAAGAGTTAGCTTGATGATTAAACAAGACCACATGTAAATATACTATCGTAGTCATATTTTTTGATGTAGCTAAGCAAAAACGTGCCGTCGCAATAAAACGTCAGTAAACATTATTACACGTTCTTTTTTCTGGTTTCGTCATACAATTTGTGTCACTCTTACCACTTCTTACCACAGACCTAGTAACCAAGGCGTCTGTCTGGCTTCCGAATGGAAAACCGCACTAATTACGTTATTTACATTTGCATAACACAATAGTTGTGGCGACGTTTGACGCGGGCGACACGCAACATAGTTACCATTTTATCGCAACGATCGTGACGGTTTTCACGGTCTCTTCAGAAACACTGATTCCTGCGCGAGAAGAGCGCAAAGTCGATATAAAACTATGAATTTTCCTAGGCGATAAAGTTTAAAAATGAGACTTTTCTGGTCACTGACTAGTATACACATTGGCATCCCTTTAATTAGGGTATAGCATCTACCAGGTTCCTTGAATTCATGGTTGATCGGTCTAAAATGGGACAGTGTGCGGTGTTAACGCAACGGGCGAACTCGTCATCCCAGGAGGTTATAACGATAATGATGGTTCTTTTTTCCGTGGGATGAAACGCAGACTTGCGGACAATGACAATCCACAAATTAAACTGCGCCACATAGCCCGTAAGAGTTCGTTACAGTGAGGAACTAATAAGTACAACCCAGTGGGCGGTTCTCAGTCCCTTACTACCAGATTTGGACGGATTCTCCATCCTGCCATCTGGTCACGGGATCGAGGTCGTTTGCGTGGTCTCTACCTGGTGTGAGCGGTAATTAGTAACTCGAATTTAGCGCAGATACGAGGCGCTCTTTGCCCGTCAAGCTTACTCGGGATTGGGTTACCAACGGATCGTTTTTAAGGACAGACGACGCCAGGTCAATAACTACCTCGCTGATGTACCCTTCCAGACTCCCCCGAGTTTTTTGCCGATTGAGCAGCATGGCCAGTAAACCGACCAGTGCATCAACCATCCAGGTACGCTCGAGGTTTTCCCTCAGATCCGCATTTCGGCTTCTCCAGGTTAAGGTGACTTATACCTCTCTAAAACAGTGAAATACTGACATTTTGCTGTCAAATTGAAGTGAGTCCCGGGTGCAATTAAACAATAATAAAAATATGAGTCTTGTAGAAAAATTCTTAATATTTAGTACTACAATGCGCTGGAGTATCGCTTAATGTAGCCGATAACTCTCCGAGTAAGCTCCAGCATAGGATTTGAACCGTGAGTTGGGCCGACCAAAGATTGAACGCGGTCATCAGGCCCAAGCTGCAAGGAACCGTTAAGACCCAAAAGTGGGACAAGGCCCAAAAGTCAGGACAAAAGTGGGACATCTAAAGTGGGACAGACCTATTGACTCACTTTATAGTAAATTACGGCGTGCAGTGTTAGATCTCAAAGCGTATATATTTTTCGTACGAGCACGCCCTGCTATCTTACGGCATCGAAATAACATCGCCAATATCCCGCAGGATACATCAGCGAGACCGTATTTCGGCAATTGTCTAGCCTAACTGTGGCGTGTATGTAGGTACATAGATTATGGAAGTGGCACTATACGTCAGGAAGAATTTTGCCAATTTCCACTACCATCACTACCCCCACGCGATCCACGAGCAACTGCGCACTTGCTTGCGCAGTCGGGCCAAATATGTATAATACCTTGAGTAAACATATAAAAAATGCAGCACTTTAAGCGTATTTAAGATAAGATTGAGCGCCTGGCATCTTATAGTTTGCGTAATTGTTATTTTTTTATTATAATATTGCAATATTTGGTTTTTCTTTTATATCTATATAATTATGCTCGTATATGTCATTGTTTATATTCGTACAATTTTCTGAATTTGACGTGTATTGTCATAATATGAAATAAAATGATTATAAAATGAAAATGACTAATTTCGTTGATATGAAATTTCCGATGCTCAATACTGGCAACTTTGAACTCAAATATCTAGCGTTTGTTTTATAATTCCACATTCAAAGTCAAATTAAAGCGTTATTTTCGAATATGAGTTCAGCTATAGCACCAGCACTGCAGATACGCTTGAAGAATCAATGGGCCATCCACCATTAACGAATGCATGTTGCGTTTCTAGTTCCAACGTTTCCGTTCTGGAAATTTTGATTTGAAGAACGAGCCCCTTGGCCGGAAGCGCAAGTCGATAATGAAGAATTGAAAACGATAGTGGAAGCAGAACTAACAAACCACGTCAGAGTTAGCAGCAACCTTCGGTGTAAGTGACAAAACAATCTTAATTCATTTGCGTCAAATTGGGAAACTGAAAACATCCGAAAAGTGGGTACTGCATGAATTGAGTGAAGCCCATCAGTCAACAAGCATCGAGTGCTGCGTTACGTTCCTCAACCGGCACAATAATGAGGGCATTCTGAATCGTATCGTCACTTGTGTTGAAAATGGATCCTATATGATAATCGGAAACGTCCATCACAATGGCTTAACCCTGGAGAACCGGGCAAAACGTGGCCCAAGGTTTTGGTGGACCTGTGCTGGTGTTATCCAATAGCTTCTTGAGATCAGGCCAGACAATTACTGCAAATGTGTATTGTCAACAATTGCAAAAGATGATGGAAAAGCTCGACATTTAACAACCGAGACTGGTCAATTTCTCTAGCCCACTGCCCCTTCATAGCAACGCTCGGCCGCACACTGCACAACAGACGGTCGCCAAATTAGAAGAGCTGCGACTGGAAACTCTTCGTTACCCACCGTAGGTACTCTCCAGATCTTACTCCAACTGATTTCCACTTTATTCGGAATGTAGACAACTTCTTGTTAGGAAAATAATTACATTTCTATAAGGCAATCATAACGGCATTCATAGAATTCATTGATTCTCGCTATTAAGTTCAAGAAAAAATAATTATTTTATTTATTAGTTTTATATTTACACAACGGACGTTTAAAAATATTTAAGGGCAATCTTGCCAAAGTCCTATTTTTTTCCAACAAATTTAAACTACTCTTCTAATTTACTCTCTTCGCTATCATATATAATTTATATATTCCTTTTGTTGAATGGCTAAATTGCGAAACGACGAATACGTATTCGCGAGTACGGCGATGAATTAGGCGCCATTTTACATAATTAAATATTTTAAAATTAAATCATAATTTAACGCAATAAAATTATTTGCATAAAATTGTGACATATGTCTGTAGCCAGTTATTCAAAGTCATATACGGAGGTCATTGAAATTCAGTGAATTACGCTATTTGTATGCTTGGCACATGTATTCTCAAGTCAACAACGATGAACAATTAATAATTATCGTTTTTTTAGCAAGCGGCGTTCCAAGAATTGCTTGTGTCTTCTAAAGCGTTGCAACGAATATTGTAATATTAATAAAATTACTTTTAATGTGCATATTTGAGCGAAATAAACCTTGTGATTGATCGCAGAATCAGAGCCGTATTTAGGACCTGTAGACTTTTAGGCTGAACCTGTGGCTTTACAGGGGATTTTTTTTGGAAATTATTTGCAACAATGGCATTTTAGCCAATTATCTATATATTTCAATTGTATGTCAATGTATTGCAATGTTATAATATACCACATATATTTGTATATTATAGTCGCTAGCAATTACACTGTAGCTGAAAAAAGGTTTATTAGTATCAAAAAAGTTTTATTAGTGTGCAGTTCCGAAAAACCAGTGACAATCCCATTGAAATGGATGTTTTTTTTAATTTAGAATTTTTAGTAACTTGGCCCGTCCGTAGTATTACGTAGGACGGGCCATGTAGTGATGCATGCCGTGCGTTTGTTTGTCCTTATGTCTGAAGACTTCCCGTGGACCGATCTTCACCTGCCTGGGTGACCCCAAGCACCACCAGGTGGCAGCAAATTTGATCCGAGGCCCGTAGGTTCTGCTGCAGGTGCATCCTGGTTTACTTGGCATGGAGGAGGGTCTGACCAATAGGTAGAGCAAGCATAGCGTATTTGGGTATGTTTGGAATCGTGGTGACGTGAGAAATTTGTCGGAGCATGTTTTGACATTGGGTGCTGCTGCAGGTGTATCCTGGTTTGATTGGCCTGGAGGAGGATCTGACCACTAGACAGAGCAAGCTAGCGTATTTGGATATTTTTGGAATCGTGAAGACGAGCAAAACGTGTTGGAATAGGTTTTAAGCCATTTTGGATATGTCAGGGATTAGGTACCAATCACAGGACGGGCGAAAGTTGCAGATGTATATCGCTACTTTTTCTGTTATTTAATTTATAAAGCATGGACGAAATACATACATACATACATAATAAACTTAAAATGTTATTTGTGTTCATACCTTGGCGCTTAAGTACCTACACTTGGTATTATTTATTTATTAGGTACGACATTACCGCCGTAGATCAACACCCATTATCGCACGTATGGCACGTTTTTGTAATTTGAACAAATCTTGGATATGCGCTTATTCAACGTGGCTTGTACACAATGGAAAAGCCGCCTTATCCCCCAGTAGGACCTTCCGGGAATAATGTCGTCGCGTCCGTCTCTATGCGTCGTGTAGCAGTCTCTTAGCGATAAGAGCTGGATAGAATGTCTGCTCTGCTGCTACTTCCGGGATCGGTGTGAGTCAGTTGAAATTAACGGCGAACCGTAGACTGGCGAGATAAGGAGGTCGGCGTGGCGCACCGCGTATCCACTATCAAGATCTCGCTGCAGAATCTTATCCATTGCAACGCGCGCCGCTTCTCGAGAACAATAACAGTTGAACTGAACGCGAGACGCGGGGTTTCCGGGGATTTTAAACGTTGGCTACGGGAAGGGAATAATTAAGTTCTCGCAATATGATATGATTGTATGTGTGACTTAGTGCGGACCTGGCTTTGCATGGACGAATAGCTCGAATAACCATCTCTGCCTGGATGTCTGTTATGATGGGGCCACACCAACCTTCAACGTTAATGGTAATTATCGCGATAAAAACCGGCGTTAATTTTTCCTCAAATTAACGCGATAAACTGAGTGGCCACACTTTAACGATCAACATCAATGCCCATAATCGCCATAAAAACGGCGATAAATGCGATCCACAAATCAAGATGGGCGCAGAAGCTACTATACTGTATTTATTATATGAGTGTCATTTTTTATTATATTAATATGTTTTATCATTACTGATTCAAGAAAAAACCAACACAAAGAATTTCTTCAATTTTTGTGGGAAACGACAAAACATCCTTTATTCGACGCCAAGCATCATTTGGAGAACCACGATTTTTATAACTTTTATGTCGTGGATTCCATAAACATGGTTCAGTTTGAAGTATTTCTAGAAACTCAATCACTTTCATTTGTCCACTCCATAGCCATAGAATACGTAGCCGCAGTTATCGTCGATCAACAGTTGCTCCGGGCGGGAAACAAACACTTGTGATCCCGTCGGCGCACACGGTGTACAATGACAAACGTAGTTGTGGCCATACGAGCATATATTATCGCGATAAATTGGCTCCGGGCGGGAAACAAGTTTAGGCTTCTTCAGAGCAAAACTTTTTAATAGACTGCAATTTATTTTATATTCAACTTTACTTTCGTTGTTAGTTACAGTTAAATTTTTCTTTTATTGGTAATTGTGTACTGATATAAAAAGGATATAAGCCCTTGAAATGATATAATATAACAGTATACACCTAACGTGGATGAAGGACATAGTGGAGTCAGGGGTATAGATGAAGCAGAGAGACACGTATGACAGGGATCGGCTAACCCTCCAATTGGGCCATAGCCAATAATAAAATTGACAAATGAATACACAAGAATCTTTTTGCGAGACAAAACCAGAGAATGGGGTAAAGGCGAAGTGGAACAAATCTAAGGCAAGCAAAGTTCGCTATTAGGGAACCCACTCTCAAACAAAGTGAATGCTGTTTAACTTGTTAACCGAGCATGACTTATATATACGTCATATATAAACAGTATAGGGTATAGGTAGGACGTAAAGAAATGTCCTCGAAATATATGTTGTACCATTGAACGGATGGGACTTGTTTTTTTCCAAGCATATGGCCTACCATATTCGGGCATCCTTAAGTCATGCTGGGTTAACAGGTTAAGACTTCGTAGGAATAACTTGACAAAAACGATAGGATCGGGTCACTACCATCACTCATCAAACGCCTTCACACTCTTGGGATAGTAGGAGACGCTACTTACGGGGGCTGTGGAACAGAAGACTAATATTTAATTAAAAAGCACTCTTGGTGCAAAATGCCAGATTATTTTAATATTTTTTTGATACATGGCCCAGAGATAATATCCTTGGAATTGCTGCCTATATGGTCAATTGGGTGAGAAGATTTCAAAAGTGTATAGGAAATTACGCCAGAAAATCTAGCCGTAAATAAACGAATTCTGATTTTTGCAGACACATTACTCAAAAATAAAAAAATATGTTGTGGGCGACACAAAAATTTCCTAGCGGTATCAATCGACGAAGGAATTTTGACATTTATAAAGGTCGTCAACTTAAAATTTTGCAGTTTTTACACTCTCGCATTGGGATTTTCGATCAAATTGTCTAAATTTGGTTGCGAATCTACATGCATCTGTCAAATTCCAAACCTTTGACATATTCAAAGGTTTTGAATGACCACCATCTTGGTCTTTTATAGTTCTCAACCGATCAAATTGAAATTTTAACTCGACGTGTGCTTTTAAAAGGCAATCGATAGGCATCTGTCAACTTCAACATTTTGATAATTCTAAAGGCCACCATTTTGAAATGTTATAATTTTCATCCGATTTCGTTCAAATTCAAAGTTACTTGTATCAAATTCAACTATTGGATGTTTTCAAAAGACGCCTTTTGAAATTCTACCATTTTCATCCGATTTCATTCGAATTCAAAATATGCATGTTTTTCCAAAGAGAATCAACATATGACTTCAATCCAGTTCTATTCCTCCCTCCCGAAGGGTCACCTCGCTCAAAATGACAACATATTTTTTTCAACTAGTGACAGATGGCAGTTGGAGAAACACCAACTGTTCTAAATCAGTTTTTCAAATGGTATATCGCTAGTTAAATTCTGTAAGATATAGCTTCCGTCATTTTTTGACAGTAACATCTGTTTGACAGATGAGAATGGGTGCATTCCAGGGGATAATATGATTATATACACATTTTCAACTCAATAAATTCAACGGCTTGACAGTATCGTGAAATAATACACACATACACACACGTACATACACACACATCCACACAGCAGACATACATCACTCTGAAAATATTTTTAATAATATTAAGGGGCCTCAAAACGGATATATCCGTCGTTATCTAAAAAAAAATCCCACACGATCACAATACTTTCCTTTCCAGTTGTAGACGGGAAAGTAAAAATTGCAACTTCTTCCAAAAAAAAATATATTACTTTAATAAAATCCGCTAGTACTTGCAACTAATGATTTGATGATAATGATGACGGTGAAGGTGACGATTGAGAGGAGATAAGGTGAGATGATGTGACATTGAGAAATATGAAAATTAATACCATCTTCAAATTATTTTACTATATTTTTTATTTAGTGATAATTGGATTTTATATATTAATATTATTAGTATTTTTTATAATAATAATAGTTAAGTTAAGGAAAAAGCACGTTATTACATAGGAATTACGAATAAGTTTAAATTCCCAATCCAGAACAAACGTTTGAGAACTTTCATTTAAATGTGCATTTCAAGCTTCTTGGCCCGTCCGTAGTATTACTTAGGATGGGTCATCTAGTCTGATGCATGCTGTGCGTTGGTTCGTTTGTGCATTTGTGCATTTGTTTGTCCGTATGTCCGAAGACTTCCCGTGGACCGATCTTGATCCGAGTCCGCAGGTCCTGCTGCAGGTACATCTTGGTTTACTTGACCTGGGGAATGATCTGACCAATAGCAAAACTTATATGGATATTTTTAGAATAGTGAGGACGAGACAAACTTTTTGGAAAAAGTTTTTAGCCATTTGGGTGCTGCAGCAGGTATATTCTGATTTACTTGGTCCCTAGGAGTATCTGACCAATAGGCAGAGCAAGCTTAGATTATATGGGTATTTTTGGAATAGTGGTGACGAGAGAAATTTGTTGGCATAGGTTTTAAGCCATTTGGGTGCTTTTGAAGATGTACCCTGGTTTAATTGCCTGGAGGAGGATATTACCAATAGGCAGAACAAGCATAGCGTATATGGGTATTTTCGGAATCGTGGTTTCGAGGCAAACTTGTTGAAGTAGGTTTTAAGCCACTTCGGTACTGCTGCGGGTGTATCCTGGTTTACTTGGCCTAGAGGAGGATCTGACCAATAGGTAGAGCAAGCATAGCGTATATCGGTATTTTGGGAATCGTGGTGGCGAGAGAAACTTATTGGAATAGGGTTTAAGCCGTTTGGGTGTTGTTGCAGGTGTATACTAGTTTACTTGGCCTAGAGGAGGTGGCCTAGCATAGCGTATATGACTATTTTTGGAATCATGGTGACGAGATAAACCTATTTAATTGGAATAGGTTTTAAGCCGTTTGAGTACTGCTGCAGGTGCATTCAGGTTTACTTGGCCTGGAGGAGATTTAACCAATAGTTAGACAAAGCATAGCGTATATGAGTATTTTTGGAATCGTGGTGATGAGAGAAACTTGTTGGAATACGTTTTACGCCATTTTGGAAATGTCAGGGGTTACCAATCAAGGAATGTGCTAAAGTTGTCGATTTGTATCGGTACTTTATTTGTTAGTATGAAAATAAATAAAATGGTACGTAAGAAATATTGTACGATACAAGATTTATTTGGTAGATCTTCCGATCCTACATCCTCCAACTGCCAAAATAATCATATAAATAGGTTGTAAATTGTACGTATGGTGACGCTGACACAAGCGCGTTGGCTCACAAGTTTCCATGTGTGTGAAATTAGCAGCGGCAACGCTTCTATCATCTAAACGAAAATTTATATTTAAAAAACATCAAATTTTATAATTGGTAATTGCTAGCTAAGGACTGTCTCACCTTAAAAAAATACGATGCATAAAGAAGCAGTTCGGCACCGTGAATACGGTTGCTTTAACTTTCCAAGCATTATATTATTGCGACCCTCACAAAATTGACTAAAAGTTATATAAATGAAAACATAGAATAAAAAGTGAGTAAAAAAACAAAACACCAAGCGGGGAATCCGTTGCAGACCATAATTTTCCGTAAGCATTTTTCTCTAGGGCTTATAGTTCCTGAGATCCAGGTACGAAAAGACTGATGGACGGGCAGGCAGACACGTCATTTTACAATTTATAAAAAAAAACATCCTCAAATCACAAAATTATCAATATTGCAATCTATCATATACCGTGGTTGATATTGGTACATTCCATATTAATTTAGATACTATAAAGAACATAAAGTAAATAACTCTGGAAGTATTTTAGTTACAGTTATGATAATTTGGCATATTGTGCAATAGAAAAGACGTGTTTTTGTTGCATATTAACGAATATCTGCCATGGGAGGATGAATTATTAATTAAAAAAAACAAAGCATACGGAAATTCTTCTAATAAGAGATCCCTGGTAATACTAAACTTATTCCTTATTATTTCCTTTATTTTATTTTAT
>JAOPUG010000004.1:20837149-20849658 GCA_027564375.1 Micropterix facetella | reverse complement strand
AAATTAAGGGTACATCAGGATATCTCTTAATCTGGTTTTCAGGACACACCTGTTATCGGTAAAATCATTTAGAGTATTTATAATAAAATATACAAAACCAAATAAATTAATATCAAAATAATCGGCGTCAATTATCACGATAAAAAAAGAAATATACAAAAACAATAATAAAAATCAAACTAACAGGTAATAATAATAATCAAATTAACAATAATAATAATCAAAAAGAAAAATCTAATAATCTTTGGCTTCTAAGAATCTTCTTTTAATAACAAATTATAGTGGTCCTTGAGAATTCCAATTGATTTCGATCACAGTGCCATTCCCAACCGATTCCATACAACTGCAGTATAGTAGGAAAAACCGCATTGGAAATTTGTAGTTTTATGTTTGGGAATTATTGCAAGTTGTTCATCTGCCCGTGTTAAGTGGTCATGTCGGTTACGGGACTAGGCCATAAGCCAGTAAAGATATCGCGGCTGTTTATTGCATACTATTTTAAGTACATGGGTCGCAAAATGGAGCTGTCTTCTTTTACTCATTTTTAACATCGAAGCCTTGGCAAGGAATGGTGACACATCTTGCGCAGGAATTTTGCAATATCTGGAGTACTCGCTCAGTCTTCTTGTACAGACAGGGGCCGCACATACAGTCGCCATAGTCGACTATAGACAATATTAGAGCATTCACAAGAAGTTTTCTGATTCTAACGCTGAGGTACTCCCGAATTCTGTATAAAGCCTTTAGACGTGAGAAACCCCAGTTAAATGCTCTGCTAACATGTTGCTCAAACCGTAATTTTGCATCAAAGATGATACCTAGATGTTTAGCCGTAGTGATTAGCGGTATTGGCGTACTGTTCACCATTATCAGAAGAGAATCATAATTGGCAATTTTAGTCCTGGCCTATCCTCAAAATAAACAACTACTGGGTCTTTTTTACCCGGTAGCGAGTCCTAGAGTGTTAACTAGCCCAATCTTAATTCAGCTAGCCTCTTGATAACAGGGTAGTTATTTGTTGCTGGTTCTACTAGTGATGTTAACCCACATCCAGGGTCGTAGCTAGGGTCATGAGTGCGCCCCTGGCACGATTAGAATTTTGCTCCCCCCAGACTTATTTTTTTCTGGCAAGAGAAACAACACCGTTGAAAGTGTAATGTGTAGCATAAAATTAGTTCTTAATTACTGTTATAGGAAGGGGAACAATCCAATACGAGTTCGTTCATTTAAGAATTATAAAATATGTTAAAAGTTTACTTTTCTGGCATTTTCTGAGGCCAATTTGTCAATAATGTGGTCTTACATTAATACTTTTTGCAATGTCATACTCAATCGATGGTGACTATAGGGTCGATCTATCAATCATTATTTAACCTTATTATTTCAAACTTCTTCTTCTCACGAATTTCAAGCGATATTACAATTACTCAAAATAATCCGTTGTCAATGTGTAAAACAACGTTTTTATTTTGTTTTCGAGAAGTAATAAATTGTAGGGATTCCCACAGTGTTTTGCTCCGCTCGGTGGTCGTTCAAAGCATGGTCAGTCGACACGCCGCGCGCCGCCGGCCGCTTTGGCCGGCGTGTGCCGGAGAGTGGAAAAATGGTCAATGTGATGTACGAGTGTGACAGCATTCTGGTTTGTGTGTAAAGTTTTTTCTTAAATCTTTTGTTTAGGATTCTGTACATTTTTTTTGTGTTAAGTTAGGGACGCCGTTTCTAATATGCGAGGGTGCCTATCGTAATCAAGTGCAACGTTAGATTTAAGACTATACTCGGGCGAACCCGTCACCCCGAGGTGTTTCAACGAACTTTATCTTTCTATCGCCTCGAGATTAAACGTACAGAATATGTACAATATATATTTACATTCCAACTACGCCACTGCCCGTCAGAGTCCAACGCTTTACGACGAGGTACTGGGAATTGCCACCCAGCGGGTAGCCTCACCCCTTGACTACCAGATTAGGTCGGATTTCTCCGTCCACCCGTCTGGTCATAGGCTCGACGTCACTTGCGCGACCTAACCTATTGTATTAGACGGGGGTCTAATGAGATCGTGCAGCTCGGGTCTTAATGGCCAACTCTGTATATCATGGTCGGCCCGACTCACGTCTCAACACCTATTCGGCAGCCTCCACGAAGAGGGACGAACCCGATGAACTTGCTGTGAATGGCGGCTGACCCAGGGGAAGGCCTCGGGCGACCCTGAATGGCTGGGGGATCCTCCCCCCCCCCCTAGTAACGCGGTAAAGCGGTGACACGGGTGAAAACTTCGGATGGTCGGTTGCTCTAGGCACTGGTCGGTTTGCCGACCGTTTTTTCGACAACTAATAGCCGGAGGAGTTTGGAATCGTAATGCGACCTAAGGAAGCGGGGGTAACTACGTTCCTCAAACTAGCTATCCTTAGAAACGATTCGATGGCCACCCGATCTTGGGTAGCCATCCGGGTATCAGTCAGTGACAGCCGAGCAAAGGACGCCACGGATCCGCGATAATTCCAGTTAGGAATCACCGCTGCTTGAGGTAGAGTAAATTAAGTCGAGTAAACTACGTCCGTGTTAAAAATTCCTTTCGGAAATCGATATTTATGGCCAATTCGCAGCCCAGTTGATATTGGGGTCTGTACGACCTATAGTTAGGGTACCTGCAATACAAATTGTCCCCATAAAATCAGTTTTTTGCATTTTTACAGCTTAAAACGGAATAAACGGTGGAAATAGCAAAAATAAATGTTGTTGGCTATGATGAGACGCGTAAAATGAGGTAGCTACATGTCACCTAAAGTCATAGATTTTGTTTTATTAATATTATTTCGATCGACGATCGTCAGAACCCTCTATCGGCTGGCGAAGGAACTAATTAGCCTCGACGCGTTGGTACAGCCGCGGTCGTGAATTAGTATTCGACTTTGCCGCTAGATGGCGTCAAAAAGTGAGAATCTTACGGTTTTTTACACGTTTACTGCTTAAAACGTAACTAACGGTAGAAATAGCAAAAAAAATTGTTAGCCATGGCGATACGCGTAAAATGAGGTACATAGTCAGAATGTAACCATATGGGTCGAAGTCTGACAAACACTTGGGTTTCCCCCTGCCGAATTTATTTTTTGTTCACATGAAAAAACATCCCTGTTTCCTTTTCACTAATATATTTTCTTAAATGACTAATTAACATCTATTCGAACGTTAACCAACTCATTTCAACATGAGCTTTTGTAAAAATTGATTAATTAGCGGGGTGGTAAATTCCACCCAAATCGATAAGCACTTGTTTCGTTAAAATTACATATAATGCAATATGTTATAAAATAATTACTTATTTTAAAATACTGTATACAGGTTTGATAATAAACAAATTTAGATAAGTCTGTGTGTACTCATTGGTACGGAAGTCTAAAAACGATAGCCGGCATCTTTAGGTAAGCAGTGTGAATGGGGCGCGTTAGTGCGAATATTTCGCGGTTCCGCTCATGCGCGGATCGATGCGCCAACGACAGAGACCGGCTGACGGGACTCGCCGGGACAGCCGCGTTTTTGACAAGGGCGGTGACGTGTGCCTGCACCGCGAATATAGTAATTAGAAAATCGCTCATAAATATCGCCAAAGCACTACACAAACGCGAGTGATACCGCTTTCTGACAAATGACGGGTAAAAGTGTTGGGCGAGCCGGCTATGTCTTTTTTGTGCGTATTTATTTTAGTCTGCATAGTTCCGCATTCGTGAAAATTAAGCGCCGGGCGGCGCCGATTTTATACAAATAATACGCGTCACATTATTTTAAAGTCTATTTATATAGAAATCGATCGTTGACTTTCGCATTTTCTGAGTGGGCGTGTTCCAGTTACTGGCCACTAAAATATTTACAGCTGTAGTTTTATGATTAGATCGTACGTCATACTGGTAATTTTCAGTATGTGCTTCGTCTCACCAAAACAATATTCTGTATAGTCTGTTTCAAGATCCCAAGTTTGGCGGGTCGAAACGTTACATTTCCATATTGATTGTTGAAAGGTAAGTAATGACTAACGAGTCATTTATAAGTAGACTGAGAGGTAGTGACTAATGAGTTATTTATAAGGTATGTACCGCTGAAATCAGCATTACATTTACAGTATAAGCAATGATTTCGTATTCTTAAATTGATACCATGGCTCTTATGACATGTCAAACAATACCTTTCAGGTAAGACCTTTCGTCTTACTGCAGAATAATAACGCACCTTAGCCAATCCTTCCTTGCCAATCAAAAATCTGAACGAATCTGAGGTAAGACTTTCTTCAAATATCAGATAATTTATAATACGACTTATACATATATATTTTAATTTCTAGTATATTTCTTTTGAAAAAGCACATTAATAATTTAGACACAATAATAATATGAATGACTATTATGGCTCTACTATTTCTTGATAAGGCACTTAGATATATTTTCCAGAAT
The DNA here is from genome assembly GCA_027564375.1 of Micropterix facetella. Classification (NCBI taxonomy): domain Eukaryota; kingdom Metazoa; phylum Arthropoda; class Insecta; order Lepidoptera; family Micropterigidae; genus Micropterix; species Micropterix facetella. The sequence continues at coordinate 20,845,213 of JAOPUG010000004.1, read as the reverse complement.
TAATTTATTGTTTATTAACCCTATTTACCCGAAGGAGAAATTGATCATTTATGTTGATTAATAAGCCATGTATTTTTAAATCCGGTACAGATAAATGTCTGTAATGATGGGGCTACACTAATGGCAAACGCCATTGATTATCGCATTAAAGGACATTAAACATAAGAGTAACCACAACTTAACGCGATAATTTTTCAACGGCATTCACAATTCCGTTCGGCGTTATAGGCGATAAATATCGCATGGCGGTATTTTTTGGAAGATCAAAGAGATTTATCGCGATAATATATGCTCGTCTGGCTACACCTACGTTTGTCATTGTGATCACACGTGTTTGTTTCCTTCCCGGAGCAACTGTTGATCGACGATAACTGCGGCTACGTATTCTATGGCTATAGAGTGGACAAATGGAAGAGTGATTGAGTTTCTGGAAATACTTCAAACTGAACCATGTTTATAGGTTATAAAAATCGTGGTTCTCAAAATGATGCTTGGCGTCGAATAAAAGAAGTTTTGTCGTTTCCAACAACAATTGAAGAAATCCTTTGTGTTATTTTTTTCTCGGACCAGTAATGATGAAACACATAAATTATATATAAATTATATATTTCTGCGCCCATCTATCTTGATTTGTGGAACATTTATCGCCGTTTTTATGGCGATAATGGGCATTGACGTTGATCTGTAAAGTATAGCCACTCAGTTTATCGTGTTAATTTGAGGAAAAATTAAGCCGGTTTTTATCGCGATAATGGCCATTGACGTTGACCGTTAGTGTGGCCCCAACATGAAGAAAAAAACAGTTCAATAAAATATATTTTAACCGTGCAATCCACTCTCAAATCGGTTGGGTAATATTAGATCATTCTTTTTCGACAAATGCAAACTTCAAATGGCTGTGTTGTAAAGTTTATCCAATGGCTCGTTAGACATTTGCCTTTTAAACCGTCGAATTTATTTTTCCTGGTATCATTTTTGCGTCATTTGAAAGCTTGGCTTATGTTTATTGTTATTATTGGTCAGTTGTTATCGTGGTTCTTGTTTTTTATATAATAGTGTTTGGTGAAATCGAAGACTATCGCGGTTGTTTGACATTATAAATAAGATAAAACCATGTTACACTGTGAAATGTGTAGCACTCTAGGCTACCCTGGACAACGGTGATGGCAACATCGCCGAAACGTCGGGTTAAATTCATTTTTTCTTATATATAATAGTAAGTCCATAAAAATATTCTTATATTTCCTTTATCTTTTCGTCTGTTGTTTGTTGGTCGGTCCGCAAATGAAGACGCCAAATAAAAAATAACAATATTATTTATGAAAGAGGGAAATTAATGGGTCTAAAGACTTACCTATAGCTATTTTTATAGGCGGTTTTAGAGATGGAATCAAAGGCATGGGCTCATCTCAGGGCGATCGCTTTTAACATCCTGGGCTGGCGGGTTTACACGCAGCATCGACAGTTTCAACTGTAGAATGCTGCGCGCTCCTCATAGGCGGCGTTGAATTGCCGTAAAAGCGGTTCTGAGCACCCTCAATTCTTCTAACGTGGACATCATAATTAGGCGACCAGATAACGCTGCCGATAAATGTCTAATTTTGTGATTTTTTCATATAATTCGAGTATGAAAACAACAATTAGAATCATAAAAGAAATGGTTTAATGTGGTCTGATATTCATTACATTCAACCTAAATAAAAATATCGAAACCGACTGTAGATTAGCACTCCGATACTCAAAAAAGGAATAATCCAACATGTTTTTTTTACAGATGCATACATTAAAAAACGTGTAGATCCCTGGGACAGAAACCTCAAAAAATGTCTGACGACGAAGTGGAAGTAAAAGCAGAAGATGAAGGAGTGGGCCTGGACTGGGCTGGTCACCTTCTCTTGGTGGTCCAAGGGAATGGAAGAGTAACTAATGTCAATGCAGTATGTTTACCAAATACTCTAAGTCGAGTACTGAGGGTAGCGATTCATTATAGGGATAATAAAGGTATGAGGATATTTTATTTATTTGGCGCCGTTATCACAATATCAGTTGATACATTTTCTACATTTTCTATTGCAGACGTTAAGCAAAAATTATTAGTGATTGTAAAGCGACCGCCGATAGACCCGTTTACAAAAATGTTCCTGGCTGAAAGCGGTTTGGACGACAGCGAAAGTATATTCTATAATGAGGTATAATACGCATTTTCTAAACTCATTCCATAGTAGTCCATTAAGGGTATAAAAACGCATTAAAACGGAAATTAATATTCAACTGACATTTTGGTATGCCCTTTCATAGCCCAGACAAGTACATCCGACCCTGCAAAAGGTCATCTATTTTAAATTTTTAATATGTTGTTATAGCAAGAGATCATCATGAATTTCCAAAGATTTTTTTTTGTTTGTTGTAAAATTTGTCACTTTTTTGGAAAACATTGCCAATTTTCAACAAACTGCATCTCGGAAACTTCTCGGCCCACGGTGCTCAGATTAAACTTAAATTGTAGCAAATTTAATCGGCTTAAACGTGAAAACAATAAGTTTTTCTGTAGGGCGCATTCATTATAGGGGGTCTATTGGGGTCGTGCAGTTCGGGTCATGATGGCCAACTCTGTCTATCACGGTCGGCCCGACTCACGGCTCAACACCTATCCGGCAGCCTCCTCGAAGAGGGACGAAACCGGTGAACCCGCTGTGCACGGCGCCTGCTCTGGGGGAAGACCTCGGCGATCCTGCATGTCTGAGCACTGGTCGGCATGCCGGCCTTTGCTTAGAAACCATCCTAAAGAGGGGCCCTCCACTCTCGGATGTATGCGATGATCGACTGGTCTGATCCGAGTAAAGCGGCATATGTACTCAGTGAAACCTTCGGATGGATGGTTTCCTGAGGTACTGGTCGGTATGCCGGCCATTGTTCAACAACGAATAGCCGGAGAAGTTTGGAAGCGCAATGCAACCTAACAGCGTGTTCACACGTTGCGGTTTACCGATTCGGTTTTCGCATACAGTTTCCAGTGACGTATGCAAACATATGATTGTATTCACACGGTACGGCAAAACCTAATGCGGTAAAAAACCGATTCGGTTATCGTTGCTGCCGTGTTTTTCCGCAAACTGAATCTAAGATGCTATCGATTTGGAGAAACGAAGATTTGGAGAATAAAAAACGTATTATTGTGAATGCATATATACATTTTTGGCGTATTCGGTAAACCGTATACGAATACCGATTCGATAAAACCGTATAAGTGTGAACGCAATGTAATGAAGCTACCTTAAGCTATCTATCCTTAGAAACGATAGGTTGGCTCCCCGATGCTGAGGAGAATCACTATCCTTCCTAAGGCATGAAATCTAGTCCTAAAAAGGTCTCAAAAATCTAAAAGGGGTCTAACGGATGTTTCGTAGTTAAACACTTGAAGACTTACAGCCAGGCAAAAGGCACTGGATATTAGCATTCTTACAAATGATCCTGCTATAAATTATATGTGGATAGGAAGCCAAACCCCCAATGTATAAATGTAACAACCATCAATAAAACTAAAAATCTTTTGATCTGAAAAATGTCAGAGTTGAAGACCTCTATGAACACATTAGAAACTGTGGCGGACGGACGAAAGTCGAACATCAACTACGGCAGATGTCAATATATCGATTAAGCAGAAAAGGATCGACAGCATCGACGCACCTACGGCTATATCAAACGACAGGACGGAAACTCAACAAGTACCGATAAGGGACAATCGACTTCCCGTCTTCCCAGGGGGGGAGGGCGATGTGGCGAACGGCCACAAACATTATCTATATTTTAATATAGATAATTATATATAAAGTATGGGGTGTTTTTAGAGGTATACAACTTTAAAACAAAATGTTAAGCCATTAGTGTTTAAACATGATTTCGTGCATATGGGCGTCACGGCTGGCTCGAATGTAGCGCAATCGGGAAGTCCAATTTTCGACCACTTTATCAAGCAACTGGGACCGTGTATCGGCCATAACGTGGTGAAGTGTATCAACGTCTGTGGTATATCGGCGTAGACTTCACATATAACAGAGAAAGTAATACATAGATGTGAGATCACACAATCTTGTATCACACGACGCGAAATTATGCACTCATGGAAGGTTTCCCGCAATAAATTGATGGTGTCGCGCGCTGTGTGGTATATTCTAGACGAAGTCTATTAATGGTAAAATGGCAAACCGAACTGTGTACAAATCAGCTGTCGCTGGAAAGTATTGCGAATTTAAAAACCAAACCTTGTCCAAGCCACTAAAACAAGTTGTTCCCAAGCGGACACTATGTCATTTAACGGCGAATCTTTCAAAGGAGATTTAGAAATTTCAAAAGCCTTCGAAGAGTATTTTTAAATGGTATACAGCAATACTGTGCCCCTGCTTGATGTGGATGCGCTCATTTGTGATACCAACAGTAACAGATCTTTGACACTCAGCAGGTGACTCCGAATTAGGTAAATAGTCCATTTTCTAAAATGAGCCTCAAGAAATCGTTGGCCCTGATAATATTTCACCTTTCCTGGTTTAGCACACTTTGATGGCCTTACAATGACCTTTATCACACATTTCAATATTAGCCTAAAATATCACTGCTTTCAGCTCAAATGACAGGTTACTCGTATTACACCCGTTCATAAAAGCACGTGGGCATAAAAGACATTCAGTTAGAACGTAATCGAGAATTACCGTTTGATCAGCGTTTTGTGTACATTTGCTAAATTATTGGAGTATTCTACACAAACGTATTTACTCATTCGCATTGCAGACACTCGGCTGTCGGAAAGCCAACTTGCCTTAGAGAAAAAAGGTCAACATGCACGATTTATCGTCATTCACAGAGTACACCACTACGCCCTGGACAGGGGCCTCTCACGGTAGATCTTGTATACTTGGACATGACCGAGGCCTTTGCTATCACTCTATAGTCAACAAAGACATCATGTTACAGAAGCTTTTTGACTTTAGTTTCTCTGTACATCTTGTCAAATTCTTCGCAAATTACTTCAAAAACAAAAGTTTGTCAGTTTTGGTCAGCCCTTTACAGGGTGCAATCGGGGGTGTCGCGAGGTGTTAATCTCTCCACAATTTTGTTTCACATTTTCATTGACGATTGGCCTAAATTTGTAAAATATAGTCACTGTTCTCTAGTTGCTGGTGACGTGAAAATGTTATGTTACATCAAATAAAAGATGATCGAGATGCGAATAAAGTGCAGCAAACTCCAGGTGCACTTTTAAAGTGGGGCTCTGTCAATGACATGGATTTGAACACTAAGAAGTGCTCTGTTTTACAATCACTAAGAAGAAAACTCCTTGCCCTTTCCCTTACTTTCCCGTATAAATGACTTAAACAGGTCATCCGAGCTGAGGGACCTGGGAATTACATTTGATACGCAGTTAAATTTTCGTGCATATATTATAAATATTTGCAATCGCGCTAGCAAAACGCTCGGTGTTGTTATTCCGACGTATAGCGTATATGAGTATTTTTGGAATCGTCGTGACGAGAGAAACTTATTGGTATAGGTTTTAAGCCATTTTGGATAAGTTAGGGATTACCAATCACGTGCGGACCAAAGATGCCGATGTATATCGCTACTTTTCCTGTTATTTATTTTTATATATTTTTTATGTCAGCATTAGCTAACTTGCGTAAGTAAGTTATTATGTATTTGTACACTCTAGATTTAATATTCAAGGGCGAATTGGATTCGTATGTAAAGTTTCTGAATAATATTTGAAATAAATAAATAAATCAATTTAGACGCGATCAGCTATCCTAAAACATATATAGTCGGACGAATCTAACAGGCTGGATTCGAAGAGACACATTGCAACCGTCGCGCATCACCGTACTTCTACCGCTCCTCAGCGATACGCCGAAGAACGGAGAACAAGCCGAGACGGCAACGAAGCTGAGATTCGATGGGGAAAGAAGGAGGCGTCACCGCAGCGTCAGGGTGACGCAGCGGATAAATGGACGACAGCGCAGTGCAATGCTACCGCGGCTAGGACCTGCCCATTGCTAGTGTCATTAAACTTCGCGTGCGTTGTCGTCGCGAATTAAATGCGCGATAATTTATGGAGGAAGAAGAGTGTTTGTTCTTGAAATTAACATTTCAACAATAAATACTCTCATGCACAATTATGATCGTGCTTTTCATTCACGACGACAATGCGCGAAAAAACATTTCGAAGTTTACTACATTTTTTACTAAAATTCAAACAAAAATAGCTCAGTCGATTTTGGCGAATTTATCGAAAAATTAAAGAATTTTGACAGATTTCTTCCAATCCTATTACAGAATTCATCAACTTATTGACGATCATCATCAATAAATTCAGACTGGGATAAGTAATTTTAAAAATCGAAATCTGAAAATCATTACTTTAGCTTGCTTTTATCGATATTTCTTTGCGTATTCCTAATAAGATACGTACATGCAGACAATTTAATAATATTAATATAATGATTTTATTATATAATACACTTATTTGAAGTATCTTTGAATACAACTCAGTCACGTGGTATGGAAATACGGCCAAATACACCCTGATGATGGAGCGTACCCAGAGAAAAAATTTGAGATATATTTACTTTCGAAAATTCGGTGTCTATCCTTCGCTCTATCCATCTAGCTTCATTTAGGCATGATGGGCTACAATACACTTGAATTTCGTAGGTGCATGGCGACCATTATCTACGCCTATAACATCATCAAAGGGAATGTGTACCTACTTAACACAAATACTTAAAAAATTGACATTGTACGCGCCGGTTAACTATACAGCGATGCGAAATCACATGCTGTTCAGAGAGTTAGCACACCGTACAAATATTATAATTGATAGACCGATTGGTAGGACGATCAAAATATTGAACAGTCTACCTTCCAAAATTGATATTTTAACACTTTTTTGTGGAAATTGAAGAAGGAACTGCTTCTCCATTTAAACATAGTGTAATAAGACAATTATTGCTATTTTTTAGAACAATGTAAAACGTATTTTTAATGATTTTTACTTTAATACACATAGTATTAGTGTAAGTACACTGAGAAAAATAACGGATTTGTCCTTTTATTACCATTTTGATTATTATGGTTTTATACAGAATAATAATGTTCCAATCTGAAAAGTAATTTTGCTAAAAGTCCACTACTGGCTTAGATATATGTATCAATATGTTACTTGCGGAAATTACGAAAATAACGGTAAACTGTAGCTTCAAATTGAATAATGTGTCCTACTATAACCGTACATATATCATTTCGGAATTAAACGGCAACAAGAAAATTTTGCCGCATATTTGCGGTAACATAACATGGTAACTACACCATTACGCGCCATGTAAATTCATACGTGCCAACCACAGTCCGAGATCCATATGTAATTCCCTTTGAAACATTCGTATTTCCGTGTATTACAGCTTTATATCTGTCTCAGTGTACGTAGCTCATTGGCATTGCTTTTAAGCATACACACTAATGTGGATTTGTCCTTACATTACCATTTTGCTTTTACTGTTTCATAAAGAATAATGATGGTCCAATCGTAATTTTGTTCAATTACAAGTATTTTGTTGATAGTCCATTATAGCGTGAATTTTTCAAAGCAACGCCAATGCGCTACGTACACTGAGAAAAATATAACCCTGTAATACACGGAAATACGAATGTTTCAAATAGAATTACGTATGTATCGTGCGATCGTCTGTATTATAGACTTCTTCGACTTTCGTCGCCTATCGATATATACTGCACTGATATGTATAAATCGGCTAGTATGCGCCGCAGGCGAAATTCCGTCAATAAACGGCTATTTATATGGAACGATCCCGCGAGCGTCGCTGCCCTCTCTCCGCTCTCGCGCTTTGTTTGCGTCTCGCGCGCTCTCACAATATTTGGGGCGTTTTGAGACATGCTGTATCTAAACAATTATAAAAAAACACAAGTACCCAAAAAGGTAGGCCTGCCTGTCTGATCGCGATAAACTCAAGAACCACTGGAAGGATTTCATTTTCACTGTTCGTTAGAGTATCTTTT
>JAOPUG010000004.1:20738437-20756475 GCA_027564375.1 Micropterix facetella | reverse complement strand
ATTTAAAATGTATCATCCCTAAAAGATATCATCAAACAGTATTTTGGTGTTTCCAGAGGGGTTACTTCAACCTAGCCTATTCTTTCGCAATCAGTTTTAAAAGAAGTAATTAATGTGTAATCCAAAAGCGTCCCATTTTTTCTCCATCCCCAAGGCGCCTCTCGTTCACTTCTTCGTTCAGTGAGAGAGAAGAAGAGGGAGAGGAGGAATAGGGGGGAAGGGAGTGAAAGATGGAGGCAAAGATAAGATGGGCATTACGGGGTCGTTAATTAAAGGAAAATTAATTTTCTGCTTAAACGCCGCTCGCTATTTCCGGAGGTATGTTTTTCTGAAAAAATCTATCGAAAAAGGTACGGGATGTTGTGGCAGGGAGAGAAAAGGAGAGGAAGGAGAGGGAGTATCCAAAATAAAATGAATTTTAATCTTTTCGCCTTCTTGAGTCGAATGAATATTTAGGTCAATTTCAATGAAATTTCATTTGGCGCACTGTACATAGGTACCTATAATATTATCAGTAAGAAATATATTGTCTGACCAGCGAATTGAACTACGTGGTAAGATATTTTCGAATCAAAAATTGGATAATGGCACCATGTCCTCAAATTCCACTAGACGGAAACTGACAGATCAAGCAATCTTAAGAATGGGCTTTATCTTCAAATATGAGCATATCATGTATTATTAATGCAAATACAGTAAGAATATTTGATCATTTAATGGTGATATATAGAGAATTTATGTTACGAATTGAAATGATATTAAATATTAGCAAAAACAGTACCAATTTGAATATAAACACTATGGTGAAAACAGGGTATTTTTATTTATATCCCTTATTTAGTATGTGAAAAGCATACAGTATATAGTTCTCTGCTAAGGTCGGTGCATTGACGGTGGCAAATGGAAGTGAATCAAGTACAAAACATCCGTATTCGCAGGAGAACCAAGTTGAATAATTTATTTCAATACTTTTCTTTCTCTTTGCCGGCAATAGCAGGTGTTCACAATCAGCTCGCTATTAACGAGATTGAAATAGTAATCTTGAACATGTATATATAGGTCACTGGTAAAATATATTGTTATGTACCAAATACAAAATATTTTTCTGAATAATTCAATGTACAAACCAATGTATCTATAGATGTGGCATATCACTCGCTCGCGCTGAGCGTCGCTTCACACCTTCTTGTCTTCACACCTTCTTGAGCCTGTCGCCGATGCGCCCTCTAGCGGGAGAAAAGGTAACGATAAAGATTCCATTTAAGCATTTTTGGATATGGTACATATAGTTTACTTTGGTTCTGCAGCTGCACGTTTTTTGATTAATTTATTTGCTATTTATACAGTGTTATTGCCGCCTCAGTTTTACACTAAAAAAATGGGGCGGTCTCAGTAGTATACGTGAACATGTCACGATTTTAGATTCCTTTGCAGGATTTTATTCGAGGAAATATAAATATTTATTTAGATATAATTCATTTTCACAAATCGGAGTTGCCCCGCTAGTAGTGGGCTTGGTTTTCGCGATGGTAGTCGACTCCGCCGCTAATCATCTTCAGCGCTCCCGTAACTCTCTAGATCAGCGTTTCTCAAAATATTTTTGCCCTGGCCCGGGTATTTTTATGATTTCCTTGCGTGACCTAGATAATACTAATCACCGCAGAAATACACACACACTTTTACTGGCCACTTAGGTCAAACTGAGCGAGCGGATGACGGAGAGGAACAGTGCGGGCGGGGCGCGTGATGAGTAAAATATTTTATCCAGCGGTTTTCCGCATGATAAATTATTTTAGCATACAGCGGTGTTCATGTTGATGAAAAAGTCGCATCTCTCTCGCCGCCCGAACGATGTGCCAAGACACTTGATTACTACGTATGATTGGTTTAAACAAGGAGACGATATTGCAACCCGGTATTTTATTTTCGTGGCCCATTGCCGGGTCGTGACCCACTATATAGAAAATTCTGCTCTAGATCGCTTGGTGTTGGACTATGGGAACTTTTTACGTTCCCGTTTCTGTTCATATTTTAGTTTCCTTTATTCCAAAATTCTTGAAAATTTTTGCTTATTCAAATTTGAAAATTTAAGAAATTTCGGTTGAAGCCAATATCGCTTCTGGTTCAATAGAAACTAGTGATCGCTGTTCAACTATACCACGGTGCTATCTTCCACTGCTGCAATTACCTCACTAGCTGGAGTCCTTCACGTGTAAGCTATCGGGATTTATTCAGTTAGTTGCTATCGATTCATTACTCACCGAGTTCTAGTGTCAAGAACTCAAGAAATATATAATAATTTCGTTGCATCGTAAATCCGATTTCACATACAATTTCGCATCAAAATAGTATCTGTAAAAGAGATGATTTTACTTCATTTAGTGCTTGGACTCGAGGCCTAAGAGAATCAATATCCCTTCAACTCTAAACCCGAGGAAACGAACAGAGGAAATCGTGATTTATTTGCGCGTGAAGTTGCGAAACTACATTGCGAATTTCGGTCTATTTCAGTCGCGGTCGCCGCAACCTGCCTCGTGTCAAAAACCAAACGCAATCAATCTTCTTTTTGTGCGGTCTCCAAAGAAAGTTCTTTGACAAATCGATCTCTCTCTATGTAATTAATATAGGTACGTTACAGATTGCCGCTTTTCCTAATAGAAAGAAAAACGTGGGAGTAGTAAATACGAGTATCCTCTAATACATGTTACAACTTAGAATGTTTAAATTTGTATATGTATGTATGTATGTAAGTGTAATAATATACATTGGAAACCGTCATTCATTAAGAAGTCTTTCGGTGGAGGTTTCTATGTAATTTCATCATTTTATCTAAAATATAAGGGTTAACATCAGAAATTTAATTGTTAGTGGAAGAAAAACAGCCATGCTTGCAGCTTTTATATATTACATGTGTCCGAAGCTTAGATCGTTATAAACTCAAGAACCGCTGATTTGATTCCCATTTAGTTGTAACTAATGATTAGGTTATTTTTCGAGGAAGGTTAAACAGTAATTTCTAGGGAGGGAGTGAGCAATGACGAGAACGATAAACTATTTTTTTTATATTTGTATTTATAATTCAATATATATGGGTCGAGTGGTGTATATTTCAAATTAGCACTTGTCATATTTCCCGAGGTATGATCAAAAACTACCCGATTTCATCAAAACGGCTTCTAAAATCAAAACTACATTTCATAGCAACTTATTAATCCTCATAAAAATTATTTCTTTTGTTAGGCATCTAATGTGGATAGATAATGTCTTTTTTTTTAATTCTGTTTTGTGGGGTTTTTCAAGGTTTATTGAGCCTTATTATCACTGCGACCATTTCTGATATATTGTGATCGTAACCTACTATAGTTCTGTGATGAGCTTTGGCGCTGGATGGTTTATCTATTCAGCTTGGAGGTAGTAGTCACCGAGGTGGGATGTTTTTTTTACGCATCAATGGCACCTCATTCGCACATGGGGTGCACATATGAGTTTCCTCTGCATCTTGGCAGGACCTGCACATTCTAGAGTTCCGTAGCTAGAGGTTGAATATGCATGGGCCGATACCCGTGGGCCCTCGTCAGCCTTCATCAGCATGCATAGATTGTTCCTATTTAGCACTAAAGCCTCATTGGTCGTAAGCTTAGATTAGCGCTTTAGAATGATTCAAGCCTGGCATGTTATTCAAATGGTAGAACGATTGTTGTGAACATATTTTTTTGGGCATTAGGTTTGTCAGGCTTGTTGGTACGCTACAGCAAATTTCAGGGCCGTATAACGTTCCCTTTGCTTCCGCCTTGGCAAGTTCGTCGGCTTTTTCATTGCCTTCGATCCCTGCATGACCAGGAATCCATCTTAGAATTACCCTATTCTTTACGCCCAGGGAGTTCAACAGTGCCACGCAGTTTTGCACCAGCTTTGAACTAATAGTATCCGATGTTAGTGCTAAAAGAGCTACCTGGCTATCCGAGTGGATACAGATTCGGTAGTTCTTAGAATATGTCTTATACAGATGTATTTATCGTAATTGGTTGAGGATTTATTAGCGTTAAAAATCTGTGCGGCAATGCGCTAAGGCCTATGAATTATGGGTGTTTTTATATTGGACTTTACGTGGCCCTTTCGAGTGTTACGTCATGACGTGATCGTTAGGTGTTAGCATCAGAAGGTAATACATACAGAGAAATTGTATAAAAATCCACTGGAAAATGGATGAATGAATTTTAATATTTCAATTATTAAGACAAAAAATATGTCACTAATTAAGTAAACTGTTAAAATTGATCGTATGCCTTAATTAATTTTGGTAAGTAATTAGGTCTAAACTGTCTTCGATGCGCAAAAAAAATATTATAACTATTCCCTTGCGAAACCGGGGAGGGAAGCTTATTGGACCCATAAAATAATCTAATATTTGGTACATAATACAAGCAATAAAATAATAAATGACAAAAGAAAATCATTAAATTAGCAAATGTACACTCCTTCAGATTTGCACGTACGAGTAATATAAAAATATAGAAAACGTACGAGTAATATACAGATTTGCACGTATGAGTAATATATAATATATTTGTAAAAATACAAACGTTTACACAAAATGTCGCTGAGTGGCCAACAAGTTTTCCAATAAGCCGACATAAACCAGCTATGAGTATAACTTGTGAGGCAAAGTTGCCTGGCCTCCCGCCAGAAATTGAACCAACAACTAACCTTATAGTATTGCTCTTTGTCTCCACCCACATAGAGACGCTAACGCTGGCCAATACCTTATTATGCCAAAAGAATGATCTGATTTGGTCGAGATTGTAATAAGTGGCCGAAACAACGACACATATATATTTACCATTTTAGATAAGTCAGGGATTACAAATCACGGGACAAGCCAAGGTTACCGATGTATATCGCTACTTTTCTTGTTATTATTTATTTTTCAAGAATAATTTTCATGTAATTTATTGTATGCGTTGCTGTGTGTGTAAAGATTTCATCAGTCATGGCGAATTTCAAGTAATTATTTTGATGATATTTTTTTTAAAGTGTTTGTGCATGTGGAGCTATATTGGACAGGTAAGGAGATACTATGGACACGTTTCCAATATATCTCCATTGTGTCCAATATATCCCCGTTAACGCCAAAAGACAAAAGTTGAATACGAAGTGACTTTTTTATATTTTGTGTATCTCACAATAGAAAACAAATCCGTAGTTGCTTCTGAGGATATAAGCAAAGGAATTCCTCTGCTTCAGCTGGAAGGAGTAAACATTCAGTCAGATTAAAATGACTATGACAATTCAATTCAATTTTCTTGTTGCTCACTTAGATTATCTTTTGATTTTTACTTTTCTTAATGTTACTTTTCTTTTATTAGCTTCCATTCACAAAAGTATACGTACCTAGGAAAATTTCGTTTTTCTTATGGAATGGGCTATCTTAAAATTTAGTTTAGAGTTAGTTATTATTATTGCATCATTATTAAATAGCTTTAAAGTGTACTTTTCGTTGTAATGTTTTCATTCGTACAAACACTGATCGTGTTCAATCTTACCCGAATACGGTGATATATAAAATAGTTTCCCCCTCCTTATTTTTTTTTTGGTCCTGGAAAGACTTTATGTTGAATAAATGCTAAAAAAACAATTTGCTGTTTTTTTCGAGCTGTTTTACGATACCCATATCATTGTGATGAATGTTTTAATGATAATAATAATAATAATATTTAATTTTATCGTTAATACATGTATAGAACGTTTGTGCAGTGCAGCGTTTCCCATATAGTGGGTGGCGACCCGACACCTGGCCACGAAAATAAAATATAGATATGTCGATGGCCGCAACATGTCTCCTTGTTGTTTAAAACAATCATACTCGTAAATTATGAAGTGGCGTGGGACGTCGTCGTTCGGGCAGCGAGAGAGATGCGATGTTTTCGTCAGTGAAAACAATGTTGTACTGATGATTGATCTTCGTGAGTCAGTCGACGGGCTTTGTCTAATGCCGTTGACGTCTACCGCTGGGCATTTTCCCTTTAGCGGTGCTTCATGTGAGCCGGGCCCATTAACCCAGCTTTCTTGTATTTATGTGGTGATTAGTATTACCTACTACACAACAGGCCCTAGGTCAAGAATGGGAATCGTAAACATTACGGGCCATGGCAAAAACAGTTCGGGAAACGCTGCACTAGTGGGTGGGCAGATACGAAAATTTTATATCAAAAAGGTGCATATAGATCGTTATGATAGTCGACAGAATGACCTCTTGGCTTCCGATACGAAAGCCGAAACAATCGCGACATCCAATATGAAAGCCGAAACCATCGAAAAAAACGAATAGGCATCAAGAAAGTACGCACGACCGCCTAACACCCACCGAACGACCGCAAACACTGCAAAACTGCGACAATTCGGTGGATAAACTGCTGACATGTCATGTCGGAAGTCTTTGCGACTTATCTCTGAGTGAAAAGATGATGACGATCCTTATAACATCCTGAGATAAGTTCGCCCGCAACCTCTAAATCTTAATCAAAGGTCTGTGTATTCTCAATAAAATTAACTGCTACCAGTAATGTAAACACATCATGGGAACTATGTATATACGACGATGTGAATATAGGCATGCCAAACAGAAAATTTCCTGTTCTCAATAACTAATTTACTTATTTTTTATTTAATTTAATTTGTAATTGACAATAATGTACACGCAAAATGGACAACATATACAATTAAAATGTCATAGACAAAAATCGAGTAGCAAAAAACTGATAACTGATATGCCAAAAACTGTTGCTAGTGATCCTATTTTAATGTCACCTAACGCCTGTTCTAAGGCGGACATTTAAATTTTTATAAATATATATGTGAACTTATATAAAAACTAAGTAAGAAGCGAACACAATAAAGTTGAAAGAATGTATACACTAATAGTTATTATTAATTAGAAATTGAAATACAAAACATAACCATTATTAATAAAAATTATGTAAAAACAGATAGTGTTTAATAATCATTATTGATAAAAGATAGACTACATAAGTTAATATAATTATAAAAATAAAAATAGTAAGAATGAGATTTAAATAAGATATAAAAGAATTAAAATAATCTTAAAAAATAAAAGACAGAGTCGTATTCCTAACAATCGTAATTAAAACTATAATATCATAAAACATAGAGAATATAAGGTCGATATTTTTATATATTTTAATGTAAAAGCTACCCCTTTTAACCGGTTTCTCCTCTGACACCAAAGTATTAAATTGCCGTAGGTACCACCAGTATCACCAGCTTTCGAGTTTTGCATATAATTATTATTGCGGCAATAACTGTGTGCAAGCAGCGCTATGAATGCAAAGTACAAAGATGCAGTGGAGTTTGATGTTTATTTGAATGGGCGGGAATAGGGGAAGAGTGGCCAGATTGGGTTGGGGAGGGAAGGGGGTCGTAGCTGAATTGACGAGGCGTTGCGTCAGAGTATACTAAATTTCACCAATCCGCTCACGATTTGCTCGAAATGCGTAAGATTGTCAACCAGTTGGTGTTATTGCTTGAAATTATTGTATGTTTCCTTTTAGATTGAATTCATTTGCCTTATTGAAGATTTTATTCTCCGTATTGGAAAGTATTGTTTAGGTCAAACAAACATATCTGGAGGGTTTGGGTTTCCTAAGACGCAGGGTATATGTTGACCTGGCGTAACCTATCCTTAGAAACTTGATATCCTGAGCCACCCGATCTCGGGTGACGTACGCCGAGTAAAAGACGCCTCGCATCTGCGATATTTCCGAGTCACGCACGGACTACCGCATATATTACATAAGGTATAGGACGTGCAAGCGACTTCGAATCTGTGACGCAACGGGACGATGGAGAAATCCGTCTGAAATGTCAGGGAAGTCAGGGGCGAGGATGCCCGCTGGGTGTCTGCTCAGGGCCTTGCCATAAGTGTTGGCCTCTGAAGGGCAGTAGCGAAGCTGGATTTGTGGATCGTATTGTCCTCAAGTGCTGCGTTCGTCTCGGGTGGATGAAATGATAAATTTCATTATAACATCCCTGGGCGGCAGGTTCGCCCGTAGCATCAGACACTAAAATATAAAATGCACATAGTAGCTGTATTATACTTGAAGCCTAATGCTATGGCTATGTAAATTTCGACATAACAAATATATCCGGCAGATTTTTGTGATTTCGATTTTGTCTGATTTTGTTCGACCATTTCTGTAACAAAGTTGTGAAATAAGGAAAATGAAAAAGCAAAAGTAATGAAATTACTTCCCGTCCTACTTTTTTAGATTTAAAAAAAATCATTTTTAAAGTTAAATTAGCCTGATTAAATTCGTATTTTCAAGTAGGTAGTCTAACTCCGCTCTTCTCATTTGAGAAAGACAGACGTTGGATTATATGTGAAGAATATTATAAAAGTCTTGCCGTCTTCTTCTTAAACTTAATAAAACAATAGATAATTAAAAATCCACAAATCGTAAATTCAGTTAAATTTCACAAATTGATAATATTTTTTCAGTTTATTTGTCATAATGAGTAGTAGGGTTGATAGTCTAATTATGAAGCAATAGTACGTAGTGATTCACTGTAATAATACTTTTACCATCAAACCCATGTGGACGTATGCTACCACTGTGAAACCAATACACTTTCCGAATCTGAATTTTATGTTTTTCAAAAATTATGTTTTTTTATTATGTTTGAAAAATATGTTTTATTATTATGAAACTGTTGTAAAGAAATATTTATTTATTATAACAAAAAATGCGGTTTACTATTATAGTTCATATTAATGGTAAATTATTGTTTCGAAAGAATAATTATTATTCAGTCTTTCGTTGTATTGGTTAGTCTCTTATGGTTTCGGACATTTATTTTAAACATAATAATTAAACATAGGCATTAGGCATATTATATAACATAATCAAAAATAGGCATGATTAAGATTATTAATCTAATAAATAGTCATCTATATTCATGTCAAGTTATAGTCGAAATCACTCGGAAAATACTCATAATCATTGAAAAATAATAAATACTTACATAACTAATCGATTAACGCGTACTTGTAGCAATTTTAAACATAACACAAGCAGGTAAGTACTACTATAAAATGTACTTCTCAAAATCAGTCATGTTATAAAAAGGGTCGCTTATTAGCATATACCCTTGGTGGTTTTTTTTAAATGATTGCAAAAACAAACCTAATATTTTTCCTCCATAGTAATTTGTTTTTCAAGATAATAATAATAATGTTTAAAACTCCTAATTCGACCCTGTTAAATTTGAGATGTTACTACCTACATAAAATACATTTCTAACCATTCATTGTATAAAATTACGGAGAGCTGGTATTGAATTGACGATTTAAATGTTTTTTTTTATATTATGAAAAAAGTAACCGTATGTGAATCTTTATTTTTTTTAAATTCAATTCCCTTTATATCTTTCATAACCTATTTTTTTTAAAAAATGTCTATTACAATCCATAGAAAACTTTTTAAATTACGTGGCTCCCAAAAAAAACTGACCTACTCTCCCACAACTTGCCCGCAGCAAAACCCTCAGGTGT
The DNA here is from genome assembly GCA_027564375.1 of Micropterix facetella. Taxonomy (NCBI): domain Eukaryota; kingdom Metazoa; phylum Arthropoda; class Insecta; order Lepidoptera; family Micropterigidae; genus Micropterix; species Micropterix facetella. The sequence continues at coordinate 20,746,907 of JAOPUG010000004.1, read as the reverse complement.
AGGTTTAATACCTACAGTAACGGTTTAAAACTAAAACTCTAATGTTTTAAGAACAAAGTACTATACTCTATCCAGCGAGTCTATGATCTCCAGCGTGGTCTTCCTCTTTCAAATAGTCCGGCTTAACATACAGAAGTGATTGCTTTCACCGGAGAGTAGGAAAAGGATTATTATAAGGGGTAACACATATAGCCTCTTATTGTTTTTCCTTCTTCTTGAAGTTTCTATTATAACAGATTTTACATTCAGAATGTAACAATTTATAAATTAATGGGCTCTTTAAAGCCAGTCCAATTCTGTTGCGAGTATTTTGGCTTTATATTTAGTCTCTGATGAATGATGCCATCCTCCCCCTTTCTCATTCCCTCTCCTCATCTCAAAAGCTAAATAAATAATATAGCTGCTTTAGTCTCTGTATAATTTTATTGCGGTTCTCTCACTTTTCTTATTTATTCGCGCATACATGGAGGTAGATTTGATTTATAAAATAAATTATTTCCTTAATTATTGTTTTTTTTTGCTCTCTATTGGTAATATTTTAGAATATGGTATTTCTTCTTATTTTATAAGAACCGTGTAGAATAAACCGAGAAAAACCAGCTATTTCAATTAAATTTCTTCTAGAATAATCAAATAAATATTACAAATTTTATCGCATAATTGATCCGATAATTAGCAACTGTTGAGTAACCTAATGTATGCTTACTAATTCATCCGAACCCAGTATTAAATAATGTCTAAATGCAGTAAATAACATGCAGGCAATGTTGATGTGCTGCTTGCATTATCAAAATGATTCCAACCAATCCGAGACCGTGATCCTTTCCATTTATAGCTCAGTATATATCATCGATTCACTGAATAGTGTATAAAAAGGGACAATTTCAGAAGGTAGAGACCCCTCAGTGCGCTTTACAAAACACGCATGGGCTGTTGTTAGTATGTAGATACTTACCCCATAGTTATGGTTTATGTTATTCGATTATGTATGTTTATTTTTGAACGTACATGAACTCGTACAAAAAAAAATAAGATTATTAAGTTTATATGGGTACATAAGAAAGTTCTTAAAACTCCTCTCCTCTGAATGGCTTACTCCGGATAAATTGCGGTGGCTCGGGCGGTACAGGCGTTTAATATAAGACTAGTATAAATTCAACGCGTTTTTATTAGTGCATTGCACTCTCTATATCACGGTACGGTTTCAATTAACTACTGAGCGGTGGGCTCAGGAGCTGCGGTGAAATATGTTAATCGCTGATATAAACGCCTTAATTACGTTGTGCCATATGCAACAGGGTAACGGGAGAAAATTATTGTAGTCTTTCTTAATGAATCCTGAACATTTTATCCTAAATTTTGAAGATTATGAAGTCAAGGATCGATTTTCAACAAGTAATAAAAATATGTAAGAAAATGTTATTTGCGAAAAATGTCTTAGAGGTCTGAACGCTCCTCTCCTCTGAATGTTCTGACTCCAGATAGATTGCTATGGCTAGGGTGGTGGCAGCGGTTTACTAATGTCTAGATTAATTTCAGAGCGTTCTTTATTAGTGCCTGTGCACTCTCTATATCGCGGTACGATTGCAGATAACTGCTGTGCGGTGAGTCCAGGAGCTGCGGCGGTGAGTGCAGTGTGCGGGTGCAATAACATGTGCTTAATTTGTGTTAGCAACTGCTTAAAAGCATTTTGATTATTCAATATCCAATATCCAATATCCCCAGATCGCTTTTGAAGGCTGCTCTCAATGCTGTTGCAAAGGGATAGAACAATGGTATCAATGAGAGATAAACGCAACGAAACGTAATCCATCAGCAGTATTGTAAATAGCTCATAATTCATAACAGTTCAATAATAACAGCAATAAACTAAAAACATATTCAAATTGTTAAAAATAAATTCCGGCTGCTCAAAAGTAATGCTTTTTCCATAAGGTAAGTCGAGTTGGTATTTTTTTGACATCCCCTCTCTATTAATATGTTATTTCATCCCAAACTCAATCCAATTTCAAGCCGACCGGGGCTATGCTGGAACTGAAAGCCAGTTCGTGTTGTTGATAGGCCCAACTCATGGCACAGTTCCCATCCGGTAGCCTCCCCTAAGAGGTAACTTTCTTGAAAAGCCTCAGCGTACTCTGCCTGCAGCTGTATCCTGTATTTTTTATGCACCAAGGGAACGCCCTTCAGCGGCTGGCGCAGTCTATGCAACAGGCGAATAACTGGAGGAGTCTGAAAAGGTACGTTTGCTATAACAAGTAGGGAATTCTTAATGTTGCTTATCTTGTTCGCCATCTTAGCATGTTATTACGATTTTTACGTTATTTCACCCCGACATGGACGCATAGATTTTGGCAAAATGATCTACTGTCCAATTCCGCCGCAGCCATGCCGAATCCAACTTCAGAGCGCAAGCCACTGGGAAGGAGACCCAATGCGCTCCTCACGCCCTGCCTACGAGATTTGGACGGATTTTTCTGGCCTCTAGTCGAGTTGCAGTTGAGGGTGTCACATGCGACGGACGAACCCACCACCTCGGGATGTTATAACGAACTTTATCGATTCTCGCTTAAAGACGAACACAAGGACGTACGAAAAAACATCCAGCTTGCAGCAACTGTGCTATGTAACTTGGGTCTTATGTCTAGTTTCTTCGTTGGCCGGACCAACTCATAGCTAAACGCCTATCCGGCAACCTCCTCCAAGAGGGAGACGCCGAGGGAATCTGAGCGATTGTGCAAAGTCGGGGCAACCGACAAATTGCTGGTGGGGTCTGCGGGTAGATGTTGACCTCTTGTCACCTATCTTTAGAAACGGTCCGTTGGCCTCCCTATTCCGAGTGAGATGTTGAGCAAAGCTGCGCTAACAACAGGAAGAATACCGCGTAAGCTATTTCGAACTGCAATGAAGAGGATGGAGAAATCCGTCCAAATCTGGTATACGGGGCACTAGGAGCCACGTTGGTGACCGATGGCAATGCTATTGTTGGTGCCAGGCTGCTGTTGCCTCTGCTGTTTGGATTCGGTCTATTCTGGGGATGTGATTTTGCACCCGATGCCATCTGGGGATGATTCGCACAGTTGTCGGAACCGCATCACGGGCTGATAAAATGAAAGTTATATGTTAGGACATCTTACAAATATTTGATTATCTCAAACACTTATAGCATTCCGGGCGCTGACACACCGTGCATAGATAAGACCATTAAAATAAGTATGCGAGAATGAATGGTCTGGTGCCTTGATCTAGTAGACTGTGGACTGAATTATGGGTTTGTCGAATTGCGCGCTTGGGCACGTGTACAGAATGACCTCTTTGAGGATATTTGCAGCTTGCAGCATTGCATCGTAACTTGGCGATTGAATGGAGCGCCGTTAACGACTTTCCCGATTGGGACGGCTCCATGCTGCTAAGCCACTAACGCTCAAATCACTTTTAGGGCTTATTTCCTATTCAGCGGAGAGAAAGCGAGCGTAGAATCTCGAGGATTAGGGAGTTAATCGTGAGTCTCAGCAAAAGACTTGGCAAAGTGGAGTACCAACTTTTTAGTAGCAATAGTTAATAACCATAATAACAATGTTCGATGTGATGAGTCCGTGTATGTATGACCGTTTGCATTCAAGTAATGGCTTTTATTCTATGAGTTTTTTTATAGGGCAATGGTAAGTTATATTATTCGGCGGCCGCATTGAATTGAGTGTTGGCTACATTACGGTCAACTTCATTGAGTTGTTTAAAACTTAATTTCAAATACTTATGCTTGACGCCAAAAACTTTGAAGTTATGTCCAGGAAATAAGGGCAACTGACCTGTGGACATCCCCATTTTCAGGGTTTGGAGACTCATATTTGTTGGTATAAATATATAGGTAGTTTTAAGATTTTTTTTATGTACCTTTTTCCTGATCTCTTCAAAGAAGCGGAAGCAATACGGAACATAGGAAAAATGAAGCAGAGAATACCATCGACTTTGGAAATAGATATCACAAGACAGGGAAAAGTTAACGGTTACACAAAAATCGCATACCTGAACCAGGTGCATTTCGACACCATGCTGATTGAATATAATTTTAACTATTATTTTAGCACATTCATCACCACCAAAGAAAACTCGGATCATCATTGCCTTGTATACCCGAACGCCATCATCTGTTAAATAGATGTTTCCAAAACAGACGAGGAAACGGGGGCTGGAATGAAAGGACTAACGGTTAAAAAATAGTGGCCCTACGAAAACATGTAACAATATTTTAATCTGACCTATACGTCATTATTCTGTGCGTATATGACAACCTGAATAAGGTATACAGTAAACAGACTATATGGTATACATATACAGCGGAAAGGCTTTGAATGTACTAAATGTGAGAATAGAACATCGAAACTATTCTGGGATACTTTCAAAGTTCTTATTAAACTGTCTTCCATGAACATGGTAACGCGTGAGTACCGAGATAGTTTAAGTGTGTCGCTATGCTACGGGCGAACCCTCTACCTCGGGGCGTTATAACGGAAATTATCGTCTTGTCGCCCCGAAACGAACGCAAGGACTTGAACGAAAACATTCTACGCACCAAAATCCGTCACAGCCCGTTAGAATACAACGGCGTGGCACTGGGAATCTTCAACCCCAGTGGGGCATCCTCGCGCCCTCACTCCCAGATGTGGTCAGATTTCTCCGACCTCCCACACGGTAGCAGGTTCGAAGTAGCTTGCGCGTTCTTCTATCTTATGTAAGCGGCAATTCCTTACCGGAACATGTCGCAGATACGATGTGGCCTTCACTCGGTTTGCACCCTAGATCTGGTGGCCAACTTATCGTTTCTAATGATATATAGCATAAAATGGTATCTAGCTACCCCCGCTTTATTAAGTGGTATTGCGCTACCAAACACCCCAAACTATACATTGATGAGCAAAGGCCAGTAAACCGACTAGTGTATCAGACATCCATCCGTCCCAAGATTGCCACCCAGTGCATTTGCCGCTTTACCGGGATACATTGGGATCCGAACACGTGTCATCGCATATATCCAAGTTACAGAGGGCCCATATTCAGGAAGGTTGTTGAACAAAGGCCGGCAAGCCGCTTAGCGCTCGAACATCCAGGGCCGCCCGAAGTGTTCCTCCGGATCAGCCGCTCAGCGCACTCAGCGGGTTCACCAGGCTATTTCCTCTTCGAGGAGACTTCCGGATGGGAGTTGAACCGTGAGTCGGGCCGACCATGATAAACAAGAGTTGGGCATTATGACCCGAGCTGCACGGCCCCATTAGTCGGTACTGAGACGGTAATATATAAGCAGCAGATGCTGGGAGGGGGACAGGAAATCTACTGGAGGTGAATGAGGAAACCCGGAATGAGGCAATCCGCTCTCAAAAAGATGCCATATATCTGAATCATTGCTCAAACTGCGCAAATCCCCAATCCAGGGCTGCCTGAGGCGCTGTGGTAATAATAAGGACAGGATCAGTGTCAAGACTAGGGTCAGGATATAATATTGCCCTTAACCAGCACCTTGCAGCTATTGGAAATAGAACCAAGCCCCTTTGTAAAAACGTGGAAATAAAAATTAATGAATAGACTCTATTTTCTGTACGTCACGCCATAGTTAATTGAAGGCAAAAACTATTAAAAGACCCTTATTTGTATACCAACGAATTGCTTATGGTGCTAAACCGTAATTTAAAAATCTACTCCGTCTCTATGAAGTGAGTGGATTACCGAGTACATCTGGGATGGCACAGTACATATACTGACGTCATACCCTTCAGCCTGTGGCTAAATTATCAGCCGCCCCCAGGAGTTATAAAGAAGAAAAAAGGAAAAGATGCCTGGTACTGAGTCAATTGACCAACCATAGACCTTTTTTGTATTGTAAAATATGTTGCGCAAATTTTGTGTTGAATATGGCATGTGTATTAGATATTGGAATAAGTGTATTAGAAGGGTATTATCATGCAATTAATTTAGGTACCTTATAAATGTCGGTATCAAACAAATGAATGTGATATCTTAGCTTAAAATAGTTGGATCACACTCTCTGAGCGACTTGTGGAATTTGTATTGACCCAGCAATTGACGGGGGCAAAGATGTTAGGGAAGAGAGAACATTCGCAGAGCAGAGATGCTACATGGATGTAGCTATATCAGAAGCAAGCTCGGTGAAATATCACGTGCGCGCAAACTGCGGGGTCTCACGCCATATAACGTGAAATAGAAAGCCATATCGTCGCCACAATAAAACACCGGTTCTCGTTTGTTACTGAATTAAGCAGCGTTATGCGTGGACAAAAGGATGATGGCGTTCGTATTGGCCACGTGATGCTACAAATTCCAGCCATGACGACACTAAAATCGAACAGTTCTGTTGCAGCGCGGTTAGGCACACACCACAACAAATCAAGCAATTTCACAAGAACGATTCATGACGCAAGTAGGGTCTAAGGAGGATACATACATAGGATGAAGCAGCATTACGAAATAACGCGATAAGACAATGGCGCAGCATGAGTCAGCCGCAACAGTGGGCTAAAACAATACAACGAGATTAGAACATCAACGTAGACACGAGCAGATATTGAGTAATACACAAAAATCAGGTCACTACCTTCAAAACTATGGTCATTTAACCAGTTCCAGTCTCGCTATAATCATCGCATTGCAGTATTCTTCGAGTCGATTATTCGATTAGTTTTTACTACGCTATAACAATGTAATCGTAAGGACCGCAAGCGATCGATTCTATACAATGAAATAAAGTATATTTTACATCTTTCCTAACGGTCGTTTATCACTTACTGTCAACCATCGTCGATATACCACCCATCGGTAAGTTCTTTGTGTAAAATTTAACAACAAAAGTAACTGATTAAACAAAGGAGCACATATAAAGTTCATGTTTTCCATCAGAGAATATATTGTTATATGATTTGAAAAATTTAATTTTGCCAGCATTTTTGAAATTGTTGTTGGAACTACGAAATACAATTACTTAATTTATCCTTGGTCCAATGTTGAGATCATGAATCAATTAGTGATTACCTATCCTCATATAATCCCTATAATGATTGCCTTTTATTGTAGGGGATAACGCCAAAACAGCATCTTAATGGCAAAATTTGAAATGTGTGCAGCTTACCTTACAACCTTTTCATTATTGGAATCTATTACACGATTAACCCCATCGGTGTGAAAGTCTGTACTACCCTTCTCATGTCAACATTACTCCGTGGCAGCCGCATGTGACTCTATTTATATCATTTCTACCATTTCGATTAGCTTATTTCCGCCGCTTACTGTCACTGAATATGTATGGAACAGTCGTATTCAAATTTCTTTATCACAACGTCACTATCCATTTTCACCTACATACGTACAGGTATATGTTTATTATTGAGGAAACAGTAAAATAGAATCCAAATTTGGTGACTAAATTTAATATATCTATAATAATTAATATAGCATTATCATAATGGTCCGCCGCTATTATTTTATATAAAGAAGGCGAATAAAAACCTATTGTATAAACTAAAAGATCCTACACAATACTTTCATTATTTTAACTCTAATTTATAACTTTAATAAAATTACACTATTAAATTAAAATTTTACTTGCATCTATCGGCGATCTCTTAATTCTTACTATGTTTCCTTCTTCTTTCCCGATTCGGGTATTTTCTAAGTAGTTCAGGGCGAAGCCGGTAGATGGTTCTGAGCGGAGAGGCGAATAGTATCGATTTTCGCCGTGGATAATATACATAGTACATATGTGTTTACCGCTACTGACCGTATAACGGTTTGCTTAACCGCGTTCGTTTTTACCGAAAAAAATAAAACATTTTTAAAATTCGCACCGCATATTGAGTGTCAGGTGCATCGCTGCCGCTGAAGTTCTATTTCCGCGTGCCTCGCCTGAAACTCTGAATTTCAGTTTTCTTTGTTTAGTTTCTACTTTGATTCGCACCTTACTCTTTTCATACCTTAATTTTCCTAATTTCGCAATACCCCTCCAAAAATTAAAACAGTCCACTAAAAAAACTTAGTCAATATAAATTGCACGTTAACAGCATACCTAATACATTGCACGTAAACAAACATTTTAAACACCTATATGTTTATTGATTTGGCCCTGCTTTAGGTTTAATGTCATCTCTAACGCAGGTGCTCGCAATCCTTCGGGAGATTCATATAAATTTTTAACTGAAAATGATAGTAATTTTCCAAAATATATATGTATATTACAAATTTAATGAGTATAATTAATTGAGTTATCGAAAATGTTTATTTTAAGTAAAAAAAAAGGGTATACAGTGGGCTCGATTTCGTTTCTTCGTGAAATTAAATCGGAAATTAGTTCATCTAAAAGTGACAAGGCAATGCGTTAAGGCGAAATGTGAGATGAATGGTTGTCACTTTTTCGCATTCGCGAAAATATCAATCGTGTATTGTAATAATATATATTTTTCTTTCGAAT
>JAOPUG010000004.1:20666700-20683840 GCA_027564375.1 Micropterix facetella | reverse complement strand
TAATCAAAACAATATACCAAATTATAAATCATGTTCGACTCCAGTAGCAGGCAGGGTTTAAGACCATACTCGGGAGAACCCATCACCCGGAGGAATTCAACGAACTTTATCATTATATCGCCCCGAGCTGAAACGTAAAGAATTGTGACGAAGACAAATCCATGTATCAAACTCTGCCACAGCCTGTTAGAAATTAACGTCTTATTAGCGAAGCGCTGGGCAAATAAAGCTAAACCCAGCGGGCCGGCCTCAGTCCCTACCTACCAAATTTAGACGGATTTCTCCATCCACCCGTTTGGTACCAGGCTCGAAGTCACTTACGCAACCTCTACCTATCGTAATAATGCAGCATTCCATCACTCGGAAATATCGCGGGTCTGTGGCACCCTTTACTCGGTCTGCAATCCAAGATCGGGTGGCCAACAAATCGTTTCTAAGGATAGGTGATGACAGATCGACACCTATCCCGCATCAGGGAAGACACATTTCCAGATTCGTCCGGGTCTCAGTCGATTGACAACACGGCCGTTTTGCTCGCCCTGCGCGACAGCCATCCAGTTCTACGCGAGGTTCTGTCCCCAGATTCGCCGCAAAGTGGGTTCACCGGGTTGGTCCCTCTTCGAGGAGGCCTCCGGATAGGAGCCGCCCCGCGAGTAGAGCCGACCAGATTACAAGCGGCAATAACAAACTACACGGAACCGTTAGGAACCCGTAGCATTGAGATTATTGTAAACGCTATAATGCTGTATAGGAATAAGTTTACACAGTAAAACTAAGTCAGCCTATCTATTATTACAAGGCCCCGAAAAGACTTCATTTAACATGCAAATTATACATAGTAAAACGTATATAATTATTATACATAGTAAAACGTATATAACAAATAATTTTTCAAAATCCACAAGTTCACAATGAGCACAGCGACAAACAAATAAAAAAATATATAATACTTCATTTTACAACAGTCGCAACTGATAGTTGGTAGCGCTTGCGTCAGTATAGACGATGAGCCAATATGATCCGAATAATCTCATAATGATCTTGTCTCTTCTTGTGAACAATGCTGTACATTAAATTCTGTACATAAACGACATTAACTTTTCCTTCATTCTGCAGTCACACCAAGTTGCCTCTTGGACAAACACTTGATAAATTTCGATAAAGCATACAAATAAAAAAATAGTATATTTTTGTCGTAGTTTGCATCTCTACTAAATAAAAACTCTTGTATCAGCTCTTGGTACAGAGTGTGGTCCAGGCAGATTACACCACGGTCCGAGGCGCACTGTAATTGAGCGCCATTAAAGGGGACTCCCGAGAAACTCATTATTGAAGACAAATTCAATTAAATAATGGTAAGGTAAGTGTTATAAAAAATAACAGGAAAAGTAAAGATATACATCGGCAACTTTGGCCTGTCCTGTGATTAGTAAACCCTTACTTATCCAAAATGGTTTCAAACCTATTCCAAGAAGTTTCTCTTGTCACCACGATTCCAAAAAGTACCCATATACGCTATACTTGCTCTACTGTCAGATCTTCCTCCAGGCTAAGTAAACCAAGATGCATCTGTAGTAGCACCTGCGGGATTCGGATTGAATTTGCTGCCATCTGTGGTGCTTAGGGTTACCCAGCGAGGCTGCGTACCAAATTTAGTTAAGATTGAACCGCGGAAAGTCTTCTAGGACATACAGACAAACAAACGCACACCATGCATCAGACTATATGGCCCGTCCTAAATAATACTACGAACGGGCCAAAAAGGTAAAGCCGATTGATCGAAAGTGACCTAATTTTAAAACTATATAGCGACCTGTCGAGTATAGGGTTGAAATATAGCTATCGTGACTGGGTTCCACAAAATCTGATTTTTTTCAATCAGGTTCTCTATCTCCAACATGTTGCTCTAGTCCTTATTAAAATTATTCCTTCTCTCTTTAATTTAATGTATCACTATAATTCTAAATTTCTCAATTTCTCTATATATCTGCCATCCTAAACATGACTCACCGCAGCCAAGTTCAATTTTGTAATGAAAATTGCAAGAAGTAAAAACCCTTACTACCTTTTCTCCCTGATTTAACGGTCTCACCGCAACGCTCACTTGGCTTTATTGCTCAGGCATAAATCACCTGTGTACAATGCCAGTTTTTCCTGTAGCTGCAGCACTGTGTAATGGACTAAGCAGGGACATCAGATCCAGTGGCGTAGCTACTACAGTGCGAGGTGGTGCAGTGCACCAGGGCCTACAGTATTAGGGGGCCCACAGGGAGACTTCGGTTATTGGTCTAACTAAGATTATGACAATATTTTAAGATTATGACGATATCTTGATTATTTAAATAAATGTCAATTTGCTCATAAAACGCAACCTAGACAGACGCATATAGAAGAATTATTTATAAAAACTCCATCTAAGGGCATTTTGTAGTAAAACTACAATGTGATTACAATGTGACAACTACTATGCACAGAAATAATAACTAAATTTTGAATTCTCAAATGCGATTTAACGGAAGTGTTTCCCGCAATTTTATTGTTTCACACTATTGCTGTAACTTCAGCCACAGCTGAAAGATCGTTCGGTAAATTAAAAATCATCAAGAATTATCTAAGGAACAGGATGAGACAAGACCGCTTGAAATACTTGTCATTGATCGCAATCGAAAACAAGGAGGCACCAAACTTGAATTGGAGTTGTCATTAATAGCTTTGTGGCAGCCCCACAGAGGAACATAATTGGGAATCACAAAATGGCAAATAATGATTCAGACAGGGTCAAACGAGGAAACTCTAAGAAATTAATGTGAATGTGTCGCAACCAAGTAATGAATCATCAATAGCAAAGCAGTAAGACAATGCATAGCATTGGGCGGACACATCATCGCCAGATATTCATCAAGTCAGATCAATTACTAATTACAATAAAATTGTAAACGTTTAGCGGTGCCACCCATCATCCTCATGTAATCGATTACAAACAATAAATAATGTCAATTACACCATATCCACTCGTCCACAAATCATTGATGTTAAAGTTTCGTAAATATCAAGGCCCGACGAAAATTGTAATTTGAAATTTAATGTGTCTTTTTATATGATAGTATGCTTTGATTTTTATTTGATTGTAATTTGCCTAACTATAATTGGTTCAACCATTTCTATTAAAAATAAAACATTTTTTATTTCATTTCAATTTGTTTTGAGGAGATTAGTGAAGGAGGCCCAATTTCCTCTTCCTACCAGGGCCTTTGACCACCTAGCCATGCCTCTGATCAGACGCAGTCATTAGCAGCTTTTAGTTCTGAGATATATTAAATAAACATTCTTTTATAATTCATAATTTTATCATTCAAATTTGGAATCTCCCCTATCGTCCACTACACATAACCCAATCAATCTAATAGGGCACACTGAATATCAGTCTTTTAACAGAGTGCGTCCTCCATCAATATTATGTTTTTGTATCCTAACGTAATTTTTGTAATTTTAATGCTAGGTATCATGCAATAAATTATTATTATTATTTTTGTCTCTAATAGCTAACGTGCAAAACGCCGTTCCCTGGTGACAGCGAGATAGATCAAATGTTTCGGATTTTCCGTGCGCTCGGTACTCCGGATGACATCGCTTGGCCTGGAGTCAAGACTCTATCCGATTACCGGGCTGCGTTCCCCAGATGGCCCAAGAGAAACGCCTGTTACTTATTACCGGAGTCGCTGAGACTTCAGTTGGGTGATGGAAGCACATTAGAAGAGCTATTTACGGTATTTTGAATTTTATTACTATTAAGTCATAAACCTAACAAATTGCCGTTCTACAAAGAAAATTTAAGACCAGCAATTTTGTATGAAAAATATATTAGAAACGGTTAGTTGGCGATTATTAGTGTTTTCTCGATTAATCGGAATCGTCAATGCTCCAATTATTTAGCGATTAGCATGAAAAAAAATATATGAAAAAACAGGTTAAGAAAACTGATTTATGTTATAAAAAAATCAAAAATGCAAACATGCTAATATAAAAGAAATTTTTAAAGTGTCCTCTTAACTACTAGGTGATGGTATCTGAAAAAAAATCAGGCAGCAGAGGACTTTTTCAATATTGTAAGGAATATCGGATTCATATTATACAATATAAAATTATTCGATATGTTATCAATATTGATACGATATCGATAGCGGATACATGTTACAATATTGTAAGGAATATCAGATACGTGTATCGAATACTGTATCTCGGTAGATGGCCCTTATTGTAGAATTAATTGTTCCATGGGAATCAAATCCCAAAAGACCACGAGTACAAATTAAACGAATACCATGATCTCGCAAATGCCGTCACCCGGAACGGCTTTACTGTTTACCTTCACGCAATGGAAGTTGGCGCTCGTGGTCTCCCAGCCAAATCTCTATTTCACCTATTTAAGAATTTTGGTCAATCCAAGACAATAATTAACTTCTTCCTAGAAAAAATATCTAAAACAGCGATTTCTGGATCTCAAATTCTATGGCTTCGAATGAGAGAGTGAATGGGTGGTAAGGTAAACGCTCACATGTGGCAAGACAGTTGTCCTAAACATATACCAGCCGGTCGTTAGTCCGGAGTCCACCTCTCACTCCCCAGAAGCGTAAAAATAGTTTTATAATAGGCCCGACTATGGTCGCTGAATTCCATGGCAGCTCCGTTTCTACTTACTTACTTGTAAGGAATATTGCTCAAGTACAGTCTTATTTAAACACATCCAATCTTCCTCAAAGCTTTAACCCAAGACAATATTTACGCAATAATAACCATTACCAGAATTTCAAGAAAATTGCACAAAAATATCTGTCCTGTTTACATTCAGTGGCATCGGAGAGACTATTTTCAACAGCTGGGCTTATCCAGATTGAAGAAATAGGCTATCACCTGATAACTTACAAATGCTATGTTTTATGAATAAAAACTTTTGTTAATCTTAACTCGTAAGCAAGCACATAATAAAACACGAATAAATAAAAAAGATTACTGCTCGTATTAGGTCCTTACCTATGAAATTGCTGTCCTATGTAGAAAAAGATAAACATTTTTTTTTTGGAAATTATAAATTTAATCATTTGAAGTATGTACAAATGTTATCGATGCACTTCTGCCATTTTATGGGAAGTTCATTGATTATTTTGTTAATACAATTCTGCGAGCGAGAGTCAATGAATTCTTTGAAGGTGGTTATGACTGTCTCATAGGAATTGAATGTTTTCCTAACAAGAAGTTGTCTACATTCCGAAAAAAATGGAAATCAGTTGAGGAAAGGTCTGGAGAATATGATGGGTGACGGAACGTTTACAGTCGTAGCTACTCTAATTTGGCGACCGTCTGTTGTGCAGTGTGCGGTCGAGCATTGTCATGAAGGAGCAGTGGGCTAGAGCAAATGACCAGTCTCGGTTGTTGAATGGCGAGCTTTTCCATCATCGTTTGCAATTGTTGACAATAACATCTGCAGTAATTGTCTGGCCTAATCTCAAAAAGCTGTAGTGGATAACACTAGCACAAGTTCACCAAACACTCACCAGTATCTTCTTTTGAGCTAAATTTCGCTTGGGGCAAGTTTTGGCTGGTTCTCCAGGGTTTAGCCATTGTGATAAACGTTTCTGATTATCATATAGGATCCATTTTTCATCACAAGTGATGATACGATTTAGAATACCCACATTATTGTGCCGGTTGAGTAATGTAACACAGCACTCGACACGTGTTTGCTGATGGGCTTCACTCAATTCATTCGGTACCCATTTTTTGAGTTTTTTTACTTTCTCAATTTGATGCAAATGAATTAAGATTGTTTTGTCACTTACACCGAAGGCTGCTGCTAACTCTGACATGGTTTGTGATGGTTCCGCTTCCACTGTCATTTTCAATTCTTCATTATCGACTTGCGTTTCCGCCTGTCCACGGGGCTCATTCTTTAAATCAAAATTTCCAGAACGGAAACATTGCAACCAAAAACGTGGCTAGCCCGAACACAACATTGATTCTTCGAGCTTATCTGCAGCGCTGGTGCCACGGCGGAACTCATATTCGAAAATAATGCAATATTTTAACTTTTCCATAGTCTTAACAGAACAACGTCAGAGCAAAATCAAATGACGCAAAAATAAATGAATAGCTAATTTTGAAACAGAAATTCACCAGTTTTAATTTGACATAAATGTGAATTTCGAATTATAAAACGAATGCTAAATATGTGAGTTCAATGTTGCCAGTATTGGGAATCGGCAATTTCATAGGTAAGGACCTAATATTAAAAATGCATGGTAATAAATAAGTTAATAACACACATAAATATAACACCGGCCAACATTTTTTTATTTATTTTTTGTAACTCGTATGAAAATAAATTATATAGATAGACGTCGTGGGGTAAAATCCAAATATGTTACCAAAAAAATCTATCACGTCACGTTTTTAAGTTACGTGTATATGTAATCTTGAACAAAATTTGTATTCGTCGTTAACTGTTTGGCTAAAAAAATATTTTGTTATGGCAGCACTGTTTCTCAAATGGTAACATTTTGAAACTGGTAACACTATTAACTTCAGCTGATAGATGTCATACGTTCAGCTGCTAATTTTATAAAAATATCTGAGTTCAAAGTGTTAAAAACAGCCGTATTACTACAAAATGTCTAAGAGCATTTCAAGAGGATGCAAGATATCTAAGAGCATTTCAAGTGGACGTTTTACATTTGTCAAACAGAGAAATAATATTACTCCCATGATAAAAAGGGCGTACTTTAATTACTTCAGTTGCCATGTTGGTGAGTAAGATAAGTCATATGCTCCTCATTTCTGATGCACCACTTCTAAAGTTAATTTGACTCAGTGGTTATATGGGAATGGTAGAAATTTACCTTTGGTGGCCCAATAGAATGAAGAGAGCCGAAAGATCTTTCTACTTCTGCTTCTGCCTTACTAATGACGCAGGATTTTCATACAAAACCAAACATTGCATTGAGTATCCAAACTTACCTTCTGCAAATAGACCGATATTGCATAGCTCCGAAGTACAAATTCCAATTCCACCCTCTAACATAGAGGATATTCCGTACGAACAACTGGTCGATGAGCCTGTTGCTTTTAAGTCAGGGATGTAAATCTCGTTATCAAACGAGGAAAGTTACAGTAATGAAGAAAAACCGCATCTTATTGAACAAAGTGACCTTAGCGATCTTGTCAGGGTCTGAATTTATCAAAACAGCATGCGGAATTGCTCGCCTCATGACTGAAATAATAGAATTTACTTTCAACCGGAATAAAAAATTCTTATTTTCGGAAAAGAAATACAAACCTATATGTTTATTTTGAAATGAAGGATGGCGTTTACTTTTTTCCTACACTAGGTTCCATATAAACAGAGATATGACTGAAACTGAAAAACTTCACGTGATAGAACCCTATCGTCTTTGACACTTTGATTGTAATCAAAAAGCTTAATCTAAATCTGCCATCAGAAACAAACATACAAACAAAAATGTTGTTGGCCAGTGATTAGATTCCTTATGTACATGGGCCATACTGAACGTTTCTGGAACTGCTGGCCAAATGCATTAAAATATTAAAAAAGTAATTCCTATTTTTGAAAATTGAAATCTTTGGCTGTAGAATACATTTTATTTTTTACATCTTTCATTTATTTTTTCCTTGTGGCGCCATCTGGATGTGGCTAATGATGGATTAAGGTCAACATTTTCGATGTATGAGTTTTTACAATTTTCTCTGTGGTTTAAGTCAACAAGAAATTTTCCAAAGACTTCAATTAGCGTGTGGTGATGAAGCCCCTTCTCGTAGCTCTGTGTACTTCTGGTATAATGAATTCAAACGTGGATGTATTCATCTCCAAGACGATTCATGCAAGGCAGGCTAGCGATAGCGGTAACAGAAACTAACATTGACTCTGTTCGACAATTAATTTAATTGGATAAAAAAATTACATGTCAGCAAATTTGCACAATAATGAATATTGGCACGAGCCAAGTGCAAAATATTTTGCACATACCCAGGAAAGTTCAGAAGCTTTGTTCGAGATGGACACCGCATGAGAACACAAACGGAATTTCAAAAACGATAGCGTGTAGAGTGGTGTGATAAAATGATAAAAAAAGACGACATAGGGCAATAATTAGCAGTAAGTAAGTACAAACGGAGCTGCCATGGAATTCACCGACCAAGGCCGGGCCCATCATAAAACTATTGTTACACTTCTAGCGGGTGAGCGGTGGACTCCGGACTAACGACCAGCTGTGGTTAGGACAGCTGTCTTGCCATATGTGAGTGTTTACCTTACCACCCCCGCTTTTGAAGCCGTAGAATTTGAGATGCGGAAATTCACTCCCCCTTCGAAGCCATAGAATTTGCAATGCGGAAATCACAGATTTAGATTTTTTTCTAGGAAGGAGTTAATTATTTTCCTGGAGAGACCAAGATCCTTAAATAGAAATAGAGATTTGGCTGGGAGGCCACGAACGCCAACAACCACCGCGTGAAGGTTTTGTAGTGGAATGTTTTTTACCTTTAGAGCCATCCCGCACAAACTGTGGCGGTGGTTTGGAGGGTACTGTAAGACCCTTGTTGGCGAATAACAGCAAGGACTTTGTCATGGCGGTAAGTATACCATCTTTGATCTAAATCCGCCTTGCAGCCAGCCAAAATATGTCTAGCTGTGCAAGGGGTATTGCTGCAATGGGACATGAACTATCCCCTGAAGAGCTCCAACGAGCGAGGTTACTGGGGTCTGGAAGTGTATTCTGAAACTTGTGTCCAGTCACATTATCTTCCAGTATATTGGAGGGGAAATATAAAAGTCCCCAACCGTTGTCCAGTCATTCTGGCATTGAAGGCCGACAGCATGAGCCATACTGTTGCTGTCGTAATCTTCTCGCAGGAGGGACTTTTTAGGTCCACATTGCTCATGGTTTTTATAATATCGTAACAGAAGACGAAAGCTGGATGTACTATTACGAACCTGAAAGAGTCAATCGGCGGAGTGGGTTTTTGCTTTGGGGGATTTGCCGATGAAAGACAAAGGTCGAAGCACTGATAAATGATGGTTCTTTTTTTAGCAAGATGCAAAAAACAGTCACTGCAGATTGGTACATTAACATTTGCTTGCCTAGAGTTTTTGAAAAAGCTCGTGAAAAGAGTTCTCGCAGCAGAGTAGTCCTCCATTGCGACAATGCATCCATCCACCTCGCTAAGGTGACAACAGCATTTTTGAAGACCTCAAGCAGAACTGATGACACAACCCCCATACAGTCCGGACCTTGAATCGTGCGATTTCTTTTTGTTTCCAAATATATGGGAAAAACTTGGTATAGGTTTCACAACCCCAGAAGCAGCGCGGCGGTGATAGCGTTCCGAGAAGCCATTGAGGAGACCTCTAAAGAAGACTGGGCCAACTGCCTTTACCAATGGTTTTAAAGAATGAAAAAGTTTATAAATTGTCAGGGAGAAAAATTTGAAAAACAGTACTTACATTTAACATAAACATTATAAATGTTTTACTATATCAGAATCCAGAAACCTTCAGTATGGCCCAAGTAGGTATGAGTAATATGACACGGTAGCTATTGTCTGAAAACTGTGCAAAAGTCATGTTTTGCATAGTTTTATGCATTATGAATAAAGTGTATCCGATCAGACTGTGTCAATAATCAGAATAGTAATCGGGATTATTTTTCTAAATAATCCGAATCGGAATCATTAAATCAATAATCGTCGTATCCCTAATTTTCAGTTTTGCCATTTTAATAGGAGTGGTTTAATGCCTCTGCTGTAAAACTGACATGGACAGAAATCAGTGAATGTTTTAAAGGCAATTTTCACTGTCTGTTCGGAGTTGATTTTTTTTCCGTGTAAAGATATCTAAATGCCGAAAAAGGTGGATGTGTGAGGTGGGTGACAAAGAGTGTCCAGTTGCAACTCCTGCAACTTTGCCTGACTGTTTGCTGTGAAGTGTGTGGTCATGCGTTGCCATGTAGACACAGTTGCGATGAGCAATTGACCAGTTTCGTTTTTTAGTACGAGCTTCTCCATAAGTGTTCGCAGTTCTTGACAGTATAATTTTTTGTTATGTCGGACCTACAGGACCTCATGTTCACAAGTAATGGGAATTTTCAACTTGTCCATGATTGCACACATGAAAATATCTGAGCAATAACCAAATAAAAGAAAGACAAATGAATAACTGATTTTGAAAAATGAATAACATGAATTGAATTAAATTTATTTGAATTTGGAATTCCAACTCGAACCGAAGTTATCCAAGTTCAGTGGCCATTGTAAAAAAAAACGATATTTGCATCAACAAATATTGTTGTAGACAGGCCAGTGGGGAGGGTTATAGCCCTTCTCACTGAGATAGACATCTTTTGCAGCTAAAAAGGCAACTCCCTGCTATCTCTTTTTTTTCATAAATAGGTAATTTGTTTTGTTTTGTTTTTATTTTTATATTATTTTTAATTAGCTTACTTACGTATGCCAGTTATTATGTACTTGTACACTCTAGATGTGATATTCGAGGGCGAATTGGATTCGTCTGTAAAGCTCTGGAATAATATTTGAAATAAAAAAATAAATTAATTAATTAATAGTCAAGGACCTAATCATTTTAACCTACTCAGAAGTGCCAGCCATGTCCCTCAATTTGATAAATCACTGGTGGATTTTGGGTGAGTTGCACTTGAAGCATCTCGGATGCGTTTTAACAGACAATGTCGCTCGAGAGAATAGCAGAAAAGGCGACTGTTCCCTGTGAATGGAAGATACCTTGGAATGCACATGGACATTTGGCTCAATTGGAAAGAACATGTGAAAAACAAGAGAGTGCAACTAAACGCAGAGTTTAAAAGCATGTACCGAAACATGTGAAATCCACGAGTCTCGTACGAAATATAAATAACAGGAAAAGTAGCGATATACATCGGCAACTTTGGCATGTCCCGTGATTGGTAATCTCTGACATGTAAAATAGCTTAAAACTTATTGCCACAAGTTTCTCTCGTCAGCACGATTCCAAAAATACCCATATACGTTATGCTCGTTCTACCTATTGGTCATATCCTCCTCCAGGGCAAATAAACCAGGACACACCTGTAGAACTCGTATCGAACTTGCTGCCGCCTGATGGCGCTTAGGATCACCCATGGAGCCTGCATACTAAATTTGGTTAAGATCGGACCACGGGAAGTCTTCGGACATACGGACAAACAAACAAACAAACAAATGCCTAATACGGACAGGCCAAAAAAAATCTGCATTTAAAGTACATTTTCAGTACTTCAATTATTGTCAAGAATATGTTTCATTGATTTGAATCTGTATAGCGCTTTAGAAAAGGAAATAGCACAATAATAACAAAGTTTTATTTTAACTTTGGTGTAATTTAACAACACCTGGCTTTTTTCCTTCTTCTTCTGGTACCATACCTGCAACCGAACGTTCGCTATTTCAGCTTTGTCTGGTGGATTTCTGAAACCATTCTCCGAGTTGTTCTCTTCATCGCAGATCCCCTCTTCTTCGAAATTTGCAGTTCTTTATCGCTCTCGCCGTTTATGCGGTTTTTCCTGCTTTAAATTCTTGATTCTATTGATGGAACTTATCTGGAGTATCTTCCGATCGAATCAACTGTATTTTTTCAGGAAATGTTGATCTACGATCCGTCAAAACGCATCCAAGCCGTTGAAGCGAAGCAGCATCCGTTCTTCAGCGATCTACAATTCGTTAAACCAAACCTCACCGGCTATTTGAAAATAAGGAGCCAGGACAAGAAGATCAGGAGCCAATCAGATATTGTCTAAACCTCGGAAAAGCATACGTTAAGCTTATTTATTTCTAAGTAAATAATAATATTAATAAATAGATAAATTATATTTTATTATCTGTGTGTATACTTGTCAAAGTATGAGAGAATAATATTATTAGATGTTTTTTTTTGTATAATAGGCTAAAAGGTCTCTGTTGGATAAAGGGACTTAATATTTCATCTAGGGGCAAGGTCTCTTGACTAACCGCTTCTCTGCTTCTCTAAAACATCTAGCAGTGTAGGTGATTGTATTTATGTCAAAACTGAAAATAAAGCTTTAGGGCTGAAGTAAAGAATATGTATACATATTCTCGGTTATACATACCCACATTGTAAAATGCATTATATGTAAGTGTTAAAAATAAAAATGTAATATAAATACTGTGCTAAACAAGTGCATTTTTTAATAATTGATCTCAGTATATAGCGACAGTGTAATTAATCACAATCAATTATTTATAAGTTGGATTTCACAATAAAAAAATACTATGTATGTCAAATATTTTACTGTTTCATTATTTTACAACTAAGCTTAAAAGTTACTCTCGTGAATGTCACATCCACAAAATCAAAACATTGAATTTATACACAGGAATATAGTTGCTCGTTTAAACGTGAAATTGTATCTTTACGATAGTTAAAAGCTTTGAACATGGAATAATATTAATTGAATAATCATTTTGAAGATGGAATAAAACGCAAAAAGATAGGTTTTTCTATGGAAAATATCTCGTTAAAGGTAAATCCACTATCGAGCGTTCAAAAAGAGTGAAAGCTGTACACTTTCGTGTATATGCATAGTTGGCACGATGAGTTTGGTACCAACTATGTGTATACACTTAGTTGGCGCGGAAAGGGTTTAATGCATATAGAGCTGCAACTCCTGGCCTCCCCATGCAAGCTCTCACACACACACACACACACAATGTATTTCACGGGTTGCCCATATACATGTGTCATTTTAAAAACTAGCATCTTTTCAGGGGCTGAATCTGTACCGCAATCCAAGTAACTTCCATGTAAAAAAAAAAGGTTTTTTTAAAATATATTTTTCCCATAAATTTTCCCATAGAACGCATGCACGTAGCCCTCCTAATAGAAGTGGCGAGAGAAAGACAAATTGTGGAATCGCATATGGGCAGTTGGCCTACATCGCGACTGCTACACCGTGTGGCTTTTGTTCATAGCATTCGCCTATTTGTCAAGCCATTTTGCGATTATTCACTAATAATAATGGTGTCGTGTATAGTGATAACATGTAAAAATCGAAGCGGCAGAAGAGTAACCCAAGTGGGGGAGTGTCAATCCATCGGTCAGTGTAATTATTTAAAGATTTTGTATAATTTTGAAGTATAATCAATGCTTTCGCTGGATATATTAAGCGCCTCATCCGCAAGGGTATCGAGCATATCATCTTTCCGGGTGGATTGGATGCGGTGGATCCACGATCACCTGATTTGACCCCACTAGATTTCTATTTGTGGGGTCAAATGAAAACTATTGTGTACTGTGACGAAGAACTCTTAACGCTGCAAATGTAAAAGCTGCAAATTTCGACATGAGAAATAAACAAAAAAAAAAAAGCAATTACTTTTTTATCCATTATTATGGACGTAACTTTGAGTATATTTTAAAATATGTCTGAAAGTGACAAAAAGTAAGAAAGTGTATTAGTGGGCTCGATTGCGTTTCTTTGTGAACTAAAATTGGAATTTAATTCATGCGAACGAGACAGAGCAAATATGAAATTAATGATTGTCGATTTGCCCACATGAAAACTACTTTTGAAATAATAGCCATCCGAATAAGTTTGACATATTTGGTGCAATCACAGATTCAGTCACTTTATCTTCGGTGGGTAGTTTTAATGCGGACAAGTGACAACCGTTCATTTCATATTCCTTTCTAACGTATTGCCCTGTCTCGTTCCCATGAACTAATTTCCGATATTAGTTCATGAAGAAACGCAATCGATCCCAGTGTGTGGTTAGTTACCATGTGGCTTGGCGGTTGCTGATGTAATCGGTAAGCCTCTCGATCATTGGATTTTTTCTAGGCAAACTTCAAAATAAAATATCTTTTGAACCTGCCTTATATCTTATATATACATTGTTTTTTGCAGTAGGTTACTTCATTGTATATTCGTCATTTAAGGTTTTACTGCTGCCGGTATTTATAAGAACATCCTATATATTGACGCGAGTGTCAGAGATGTGCCGGAGCTATCAACCGTGCGATATCTAAGGGAGCAGTTTAATGCTTGTATATTGGCACAAGTGTCAGTGGTGTGACGGAGATATAGACTATGTGATATATAATGCAGCAGTTTGATGCCTGCATATTGGCTCGAGTGTCGGTGGTGTGGCAGAGCTATCGACCGTGTGATATCTAATGCAGTAGTTTGATGCCTACATATTGGCGCGAGTGTCAGTGGTGTGGCGGAGATATCGACTGTGCAATATCTAAGCAACAGTTTGATGAAGTGTTTTGGAACTTGGTTATCGAGTCTCAGCATTAACTGATAGATTTTTCAAGGTAATCAATACTGCAAATACATATTAGTGGTTTTCTATACGCTATCAGGCCATGGAGAGAGGGGGGTCCAATAAGTTTGTATAAATTCAAAGGTCGAAAACGAACAAAAAATCATCTCAAAGTTTTCACAAATAATATTAAATACAATTAGGAGATACTTAAAATAACTATGCAATGCTGCATATTATGGTTTCCACAATTTTAGTAAACCATCTTCACTGTACGTTGCCAGAAGGTTTTGATGGGGATGATGCGTCAGACCGATGACTGCTTTGTCGTGTACCTGTGAATTAAAAGGAATAGTAATAGTTAAGAGTGGCGTATTTCACATATCTACTTGTTACTTGGGATCTTAGGCAGCATTTTCATCCAGAACGGCAATCATTTTTTATAATGATGCATTTCTCCCAGTCGCATTGGTCAGATTGTTGATAGCCCATCCGTATATTACACAACACCTTTTAGGAGAGGGTGGGGTGAGCTTTTTTGTTACCATTTGTTACTGTGAAGAGGGGAGGGGTTTGGTCAGAGTTACGTAAACATTACAAAAAAATATGAAAAATCTACAAAGGAAATTGTCCCCAAAAATTATGACAGTGCAGTCCTGCCTGGTCTGACCAATGCTAACTTCTTTTGGTGGAGGTGAATTATGGTGCAAAAATACATTGTTGACGATGAGAGCTGTGTGAGTGGGGGTGAGTGAGTTGTAAACCTTGAGTCGCTGACTTCCTAGGACGGCGATCATATTCCTTATTTTGAACTCTTTCACGTCCTTCCTTGAACTCTATGCCAGGCAAATACGCTAGCCTGGAAAATGTTTGATCCCCCGAATTGTGCAGTAAATCTTTAAGGAATTTTCACTGGCTTTACGCTTTCGTGAGTGACAAATTTAATTATAATACATTGCGCAGTGGAGGGGTGTACTTATTGCTCCGACATCTTGAGCGGCAGTACTGGTCCAAACCGGATAACCGCCTGCTCTCCTCACTCCTCTCTCATCCTGCCAATGCACTCTAGAATCGGCCGCCCTCTCTAGGAGCGGTTCATATTCAATCCACCTAATATTATGAAATTTGGGATACATGTCATATCAAGTGGAACATTTTTCACCTGCTGCAAATTTAAGATGGTTTCCACCCACTCCCCTCACCCCCACGGCTATCAGCGGTACACTTGGGAACAAAGAATCGAAATAAGAACACATTGCACAATAAAGTTGGCCACCACTAGATTAAAATTTATCTTGAAGAGAAACATACGAACCGCCTCAATCTTCATGTCCTCAAAAATCACATGTTAGCAGTGAAAGGGCCAAACCACAATACAGAAGCAGAAATTTGAATACTCACATTGATGGTCCTCTCGAGTTTGCCGGTGCCTGCGCTGAAACAGTACAGCACGAGATCTTCAGCCACACAGTAGAGCAGACTGCCCCGAGCGCTGAGAGCCGCTCCTGTTAGAGCGCCGCCTTCCGCTTCGCGACGACCGCTCGTAAACGAACGTACAATCTATAGCATAAATAAAAATAGTTCTGACACTATAAAAAAGTCTACAATACAAGAGTAGTCTAATATCAAGGGTAGTCTATGATAATATGAATGAAACATTGCTCACCTGCCCCTGCATATTCATAATAACGACTGTGTTTGTTCGGTTGCAGACAACAAAGTGATCTGGATTCTTTGGGGTAATTATTAAAGAATTGACAGGTGGATCGCCCGCTCCCAGAGACTTGAAAGTAGCCGAGCATTCAGTGGTCCGGACAGACCACACTTTGACCGTACCGTCCGATGAAGCACTGAAAAAAGAAAAAATCCTTAAGGTGATTTGGAAAAAAATACTAGGAAATTTTCCCCTTTGAGTTATAAGAAATAGTTGGAAAACGGTAAATTTTACAATGAATTTCCTGTATATGTGAGAAAACTTAACAGTAGTAAACTAAAGATTCTTTATCAATTATAAACAAAACCGCACTTGAGAATTTTTGTAACATCGGTACAGTATTTCGATCGGACTATAATTAGAGTTCAGAGCACTAATGTTCAATGGGAGCAAATTCTATAAACGGGAAGCTAGAATTGCAAAGCTCCAAGATGAGTGTTATCCAGGCTTGCACTGACTCAACCGCCAAATGATTAATTACCTCAGTACATTATGCCCATCCGGTGTGAAAACGGCTTCGTTGACGAATGATGTATGGCCGCGAAATTCCTTCAGCGCTTTTCCTGACTTTAAACCGTGAATCCTGAAAAGCAATTTTAAGCTCATAATATGAAATCGAAGACTATCGCAGTTATTCGACATTAAAAATAAGACTGTTTCGGCAACGTTACAACGACCGTTGTCCAGGGAAGACCATACGTCAAGGGAGTGACAGATTAAAGCAAAGCGATTTGTGTCATTCCCTCTTCCAGAAACTAAAGATACTTACATTGTTAGATATATATGTGCTTGAGACAGTCTGTGATTTTCTTAGGAACAAAGAAATTGCGCAACGCCATGCAGATATTCACGAACACAATATGCGAAATAAATGCAATTTTAGTCATCCTGTACATACAAATAGATATCGAAACTGTAGTAAGTATCAAGGTTTATTTTTCTTTAATAGGCTGCCGGAGAACATAAAGCAGATAGACAGACCACAGCTATTCAAAAGAAAAGTTAAGAATTTTTTACTATCGATTAGCCTATATTCACTGGATGACTTGTGCAGTTCTGTAAAAAAAAAATCTTGACCAATTTATATTTTTAATTATAATT
>JAOPUG010000004.1:20569091-20581719 GCA_027564375.1 Micropterix facetella | reverse complement strand
CATTTGATTACATTCTGACTTCTGGTTATTTTTGCCTAAACAGATGGATTGACTCCAGGCGATACGTACAACATTTTAAGCATCTCATCATGGCCAATTATATTTTTTTACTATTTCTACCGTTAATTCCGCTTTAAGCAGTAAAAGTGTAAAAACCCGTAACATTCTGACTTTTTGACGCCATCTAGTATCCGAGTCGAATACTAATTCGGGACCGCGGCCGCACCAACGCGCCTAGGCCAGGTGGTTCCTTCATTGGCCGATAGAGGGTACTGACGGTCGTCGGTCAGTATCAAGTGTATGATTAAATAAAATAAATAATATGAACAAAACAAAATCAATAACCCCAGACGACATGTACCTCATCTTATGCGTCATATCATGGCCAACAACTTTTCTTTTTGCTATTTCCACGTTTATTCAGTTTTAAGATATAAAAATACAAAAATGATGTGCGGTTGGGCGATCCCCGTCAGGAACGAATTTCCTACGCTTTTACAAATATATACATTTGATATATCGAGCAGCGAAAAAAAACGCCATCTATTGGCTGTAATTCTAATCACTTGTGGTATAAGCAAGCTTTCTTGTCAGCCGATAGATGGCGAAATTGAAAAAAAATCGCAATCTATCGGTTGTAATTCCCATCAATTACTTGTGGTTTAAGCAAGCTTTCTTGTCAGCCGATAGATGGCGAAATTTTTATTTATATTTCAATGGCGCATAACGTTTTTCCGTTACTGCCGATGTCTAAAAGTCGACTCCCCGCAAACCGCGTGAAAGAGCTTCGTTCCAAAAACTAATTTTATGGGGACAATTTGTATGGCAGGTACCCCAACCGTAGGTCGTGCAGACTCCAAAATCAACTGGGCTCTGCACATAAATATTGTTGGAAAAAGAACATTTTAAAACGGATGTGGTTTACTCGAGTTATCGTGTATGGTAACATCCAAAACATTTTTTTAATCAGTAAGTAGCTCAATGACGGAAAGTCCGATTACAAAAATGCATTCGATAATCTGTTTTCCGCATTAATTCGGATAGCTTTAAAAAAAGTTGGCGACCATACGATTTCTCAGTTGCCCGTTTGTATGGCGGGTCTCCGATCCATTTCAGATACGGAATACTATGGTTATTTGCTCTTCCCATCGATGAATAAAAAAGATTGGCGGAAGAATTTTCGAAATCGGACAATGCGTTCTTGAGTTATAGCCTCTTAATCCTATCATTGTAACTCAAGAACGTATACGTCGATTTAAAAAAAATCCATAGTAATTGGTTTTTATTTTTATTTCGGAAAACTGATAAAAAGTTGGTGATCGTACGACTAGAAATGTAATTACTTCTAGATTGTGTGTTTTTAAGAAACCATTTTTCGCAGGGGCAGCCTTTTTAATCTGGATCTTCTGATTACATGAGCGGTCGACCCGGTGGCATAGCGGTTAGGCCGTCTGATTTTACATTCCGGGTTCGGTTCCTGCCTGCGTCATTATTTTCCATTGGAATATAATTAACGCAATTGCATTGGAATTCTGTCGATCGAATGCAATAACAAGACAGGCTTTATAGTGCAGTTGGTTGTGTTATGTGTTAGAATATCATAAGGAAATATACCCATCCATTGTGAGGTATTCCTAATAAAGATAATTAGTTAAATAGGTTATAAATAATCTAAATATTACCTTCAATTACATAAATTAAATTTATCTTGTTTTGGTTACCTTTTTTACAATATTAATAATATTTTATTTTCCTATTTTCTATTTTTATTGTTGTAACAACCGTTTGGCAACATGGTCTTGAAAAATCATAATACATAATTGGGTTACTATTTCCAGTTTTTTAAAGATTATTATTTATCATTTATTTTGTTCTTGTTTTTGGAAAGGAATACTTCCAAGGATGTCCACCTTAATACGTTTATGCTAAGCGTGGCTCGACATTGGAATTATCATCGAAATACAAGCTTAACGGTCTCGATGTGGATGTTATTCTAAATTATACTATGTATTATTACGTTAAGTTTGTAGCAGAAGAGCATTGAAATATAGAAACAAATAAATAAAGATATTTTTTAAAAATCTTCAATTATAATAAACTGTAGTCAAGTGGCAAAAGCCGTTATCTGTGCTTTCCAAATTTTACAGGAGAAGCGATTGATGATTTAATAATTAAGAGAAACCCTTACCCAATTGAGCTTTGAGTATTTCTAAATAAAATAATGTCTATAACTCATAGGCATTATTTTTATAAATGTATATGTTTAAGTAGTTTCAACTTTTACCTGACCCCTTAGTTTTTTGGAAATGTTACGATAAAACGCAGATCAACCCTTTTATAGTATTTTTTGTATCTAATACACTTTATGTATTGGGAAAAGGTGAAATGTGCAAATAGGTATTTCATAGGGAATAATAGGGAAAAGGTGAAATGTGCAAATAGGTAGAAATGTGCAAATACCTATTGGGAATAGGTGAAATGTGCAAATAGGTATTTCCTTATGCCATATAATTAAAAATAGAAAAAGAACAGATAACCCCCATTTTTTTTAAATGAAAGGAAATGCAAAAATGTTTTATACATGCATAGTAATAAGCTGTTTTATGTAAAGAAGTGACTTTGGCGATAAGTGACAGATAACCGCTTTTGCCTCTTGAAATTCCGAAATGTAAGTATAAATTTATTAATGAAATAAAACTAGATATTAAACTAAATAAACATGTGGCAATCATTTATTTTGATTACATTGCTTCTTTTCGCTTGCTTCCAACCGATCTAAACTCATTTTCATTAAATCCCACAGTTGCAAGTTAGTTAAATCAAAACCGCGCCAATTATCCCAGTGTAATTTACCGTAATTCATATTACGGGCATCGCTTGGGGTAATTATGTCGTTCAAGATATTATCGGAAATTGCTGCGATCGGGAATTTTGTTCTGTGAGAAATTTCAGGAATCGCATCATTATGAAAATTGGGATTTTTGTTTATTTTTTCATCGTAATAATAAGGTTCCATTATATGCGTATGACCTTCGCTTAAAGCTTGGTAGTTACTTGGGTCAGTAATGTACGATGAAAGTGGCCCGGGTTTGAGTTCTTCTTTTTTCCTGTAGAGTATGTAGTCTGTAGTGGGTCCTTCATCGTTGAAGCTATCTACTGGGAACCTAGTTTGTGAGAAGACATCAGGATTCTGCGACAAGTCGAATTTCGGTTTTTGTAAGGTGTCTTCCACAACTTGCATTGTCTTTGGGTACATTGGAAACGTCTGTGGAAACATCCGCGATTGTGGAAACAGATAGTTTTGTTCGTAATCGTCATTGATTGGATATTCATGTTGTTGGTATTTGCTGTCATCATTTGGATTATGCCACTCGTAAGATGTGTCGTCTTTTAGAGTGTCGTATTGGGGAGCAGAATCAGATTGTGTGACGTTAGGATCACACACTATTTTTTTGGTATCACCATCGCCATTCTGCGCACAATCGTTCTTATCGTCTCTGATATTAGCATCGTTATTTCCGTCAATTTGTTGATCATAGAAGTCATTCATATTTGTTTCTCTCATGCCAAGCACGTTTTTTACAAGTGATGGATAGTGGATATTTATATTTTTTACTAATTTATTAATAGCCTCTGGCATTTTTTTCGATAATTCTATGAAGTTGCCGCCATTTTTAATATATTCTGAAATCAAAAGAGTAGTACAATTTGAAATTACTTTTATTAGTGTCAAAACCATTTTAATAAATCGAAAAACTCACTAATTAATTCATCTTGTAGAGTCCTCTTCGCTAACATACAGAGCTGGTCAAAGGCTTGATGGAAAGAGGAAGCTTCGAGTAGATTCATTTGTGCATCGAAGTTTTTATTATCCGTAATATCTTTCTCGTTACTTTTACTGTCGATTTCATTAACTGTAAAGTGATGTAACATAATATAAGAGATACACACAAAATGGGCTGTGTATATTACGAAAAGAGGGCTGGATATGTAAATAATTATTAAGTAAAGAAATCATTACTGAAATTTTTAGTTACATAGTTTTAAATTATTGGTTGGTAGCAACCAGTTCAAGGGCAGAGGTTGAGTTTGTTAATATTAACATCACCAGACGGAAGAGTTGATTTATTGTAAATATATATACAAATTGCTGAATTTACAGATCCACCTTGGAAATAGATATGATAACATGTAAACTATATTACAAACAAAAACATACTCCAAGTCGAAATACGTATAGGATAAGAGCGGAGAAAGGTTGTACCTAGATAGGAGAGATACGCGTCAATTTAATGAAAATTTAAGGGTAATGCTCCTTCATTTTCCATATTTGCAAGGAGTGTACGCTGGGCAGAATATTGACTAAAGATGAAAAGCACGAAGGGCGCTCATCTAAGTGCCTTATCGAAAAAACGTCTAAAAAGTCGAAGATGTGTTGTTATCAGAACAAAGAGCATCCATCAGACATTTAATTGAGATCACAGGGATTTCAAACCATCATTCAAGAAATCTTTAAAAGATCCCTACCAGCAAACTACACAAGTAAAAATTTCCCGCACATTGGATGCCACGAGAATGTTGATGGAGCAACAAAATAAGAGATGACTCGACCTTCATGGTCTGTGACGACTCTTAGACCTCAGCAAAATAATAATTATATTTTACATGAAAACTCGAAATTCTCAGAAAACATAAAATGTAATTTCGTCCATGAGAACCGAATGATATCGATTTCAGATTAATTTCATAAATAAGCTGATAGTGAAAGACTCGTTTGAAAGGCAAACATTAGAGTTCTAAATAAATGGAAAATAGAACTGTCGGTTACGGCCCTCGAGAATTTCCTTTATAAACAGGCTTGCGAGCCATTTCAATTCAGTTCATAAGCCATTCAATAATTGTACCAGATAAATCATCATAAATATTTCCACGAGTCTCTCTCTATCGCCATCACCGAGGAGCCTGAAAGAATAATAGTAGAGCCCCTAAATCACGCTCTAAATCTGGTGATCCCGACGTGATTCACCGAGGACCACTGAAGGAACAATAGTGGAGCCCAAACGATGCTCTACAGGTCCAACTATTTTAAATCAAAATACAAACAAAATTGGAAAGAATATCAAGCAGCGTGATTTTTATAGGCAACTTTTTATTTTAGCATTTTTTTTATTTTTTACCTGCTTACCTATTTCCTAATCTAACTTACCTATTTTAAAAATTTATATCAGGATTTTGTAAAGAAATAAATTGGCTAATTTTGTACGATATTAATCGACCTCCTTGTCGTATCCGACAATTGAGAACCTGGCTTTAAGTACGTCGATTATGTGCCCGAAAGTGGCTTGCAAATCCAAATTTGGTTTTAAAAGTCCTATTAAAGGGCGCACAATGCAACTGACCACTTCTATTGTAGGTGTGGGTATATGCAGGTTTCGGGATGGCCTTTTTAAAGAGGCGCTTGGCATCGAGATCTTTTAAGCGACGCTCTTCAAAATCATTCACAGCCTTATAAACAGAGTTGCGCCACTCTAGTCTCTGCTGCGCGAGCTCTTGCCAACCCTCGGATAGGATGTTCCAGGCGATGAGATGGCGCTTTAGGACATCCTTGTAGCGCATAAACACGCTTCCAGGATTACGCTTTCCCTCCTGTAACTGTGAGTCGAACTCGGCTTTAGGCTTAGGCGCACAAGGTGACCACATTATACTAGTATGTATTGTCCTTTTATAAGCAAGAACTTCATGCCACTAAGGTTGGTTCGTCTTAGTACCTACTTCGGTGTTGGGTACTCGGTTCTGCCACTTAGGTAATACGAAGTAGTGGTAGTAGATACTTCATATGGAAGCTGTCAAAGCGCTTTATGTCGCCTCAGAGATACCACGTTTCAGTGGCATACAGATATATTGGCAGGATGATGGCCCTATACACAGCGATCTTTGTGTGTATCCGAAGGTCATTCGAGTCCTAGACTCTCTTACGAATCATTTCAAAAGATGCCGCTGCTTTTGCAATCCGTGATTCGGTTTCGAGGCGAGTGTCGTCATGAATGAGTCTGCCTAGATACCGAAAGGATGTACTTCCTCGAGTACTTTTCTACACAAAAATGTCGGCGTCGAGTCTAATGTGGTACTGCGTGCAGGTTGTTTTAGCACATGACTCTTTGAGAGTCTTATCATCAAACTAAACTATTGACAAGACTCATTAAGGCGGTTTCGGAAGGTACTTACGATATACGATGTAGTTGGTAAATCTTTCTATCGTACATTTACAACTGCTAAAATAATCGTACAAATAGAATTTAAATTGTATATTTGGGAACACTGGTCGCTGGCATACTCGTCCTCTGGTGGATGATATCAGCAGCGACCAGCGCGACTATAATCTAAACTATAATTTATATGAATAAAATATCAAATTTTATATTTGCTAATCGTTTGTTAAGGACTCCTTCAATTTAACAATTCACCACGAATACGGAAGCATTTTGACACCGGGTATATGTTCTTTTTCGTTTCAAACCGTGTGCAATGCGCGCATGCGTCGATAGTTTTCGAAATGGCGGCTCTAACGAAAGTGCCGGAAAATTAGATATATGTAGATTAAAAAGTAAACAAACAATAGCGAACACACGCTTCTTGCGTCGTCGCATGAGCGCCTGATACCGACGCGACAGAAACCGAGCGGTTTTAAATATTAGCCGAAGTTCGATGACCCCTTGGGGTTTTTACCCTGCCAGTTTCATTTTAAAATCTCGAAAAGTACCGCCCCAAAATATTCCAAATGTTTTTTGTTAAATTTTGAATAATATGTGTATTCAGAATTATTTTTATTTTGACAAACTATTTAACACATGAAATCGAATACTACTTCGGTTGTTTTACATTATAAATAAGATAAAACGAATTCACCGCTTGATAGTACCCGAAGTTTCGGCATGTTGCAACCGCCGTTATTCAGGGTAAATTGGACAACGGCGGTTGCAACATCACCAAAACGTCGGGTGCTATACAAATTTCAAGCGGTGAATTCGTTTTATCTCATTTATGAAAATTATCACATTATACGAGAAATAAAAAAAACTACCTTAATTTAGAAAGTTTCTATGTTTTTCCTATTATTTATTTTTTTTTGACTTTACTTCAAGAAACCGCTAATTAACTATTAGATATCCTTAAATTTATGTATACACAATGACATTCTTTATAACTATTATTTACATTCCTACCTCAAGAAATCGCTAATTAACTAATAGATTTTCTCACAAGGACATTCTTCCTATTTTGACTGAATTAGGAGCAAGTCAGACAACGAAAAATAGAAAAATGTGCAATTTCTAAGTTTTATAATTTTTCTCTTGTGTAATGTGTTAAATAGTTTCCAAAAATAATAATAATTCAGAAAAGCTAATTTAAATTGTTATTAAAAAAGAACTCACTCAATATGACTTTAAGGTGACTTAATTTCCGAAATTTTGTGTGAGACGGAATATCCATATGTCCATTTGCCACCTCTTAAAATATTCTCCATCCGAAATTAATCATTCTGTATCACCCTCAGGGGTAGTGCGTTTTGGCTGTTACTGGCCCATATTAATGATCTTCTGTATTACTTATATCACAAAATACGAAATTTGAACATGAATGCCTATAATTATAAACTAAACCAACAACCCCTTGAAGGCATTAGTATCGTACCTACGCGATTTGGTTCTTCTGCTTGACAGTAAGCTAATATTCGATGTAATCACCGGAAAACCGTATACATATGTATGTTGGAGTTTATTCAACGGGCATGTAAGCCATTTTAAGAGTTGCACGCTTTAAAATCCTGGTATTTCACATACATACGAAGCGTCCTTGAACACGCATCCAGAGCATTCAACGCAACTTTTTGAAGCAATCAAAACTTATAGCCTAAACTACTTACAGAGACTAAAATTTTATAATGTGGAGTCGTTGGAACACAGGAGATTATTTACAGATATGACATTTCTATATTTTATGTTTTAAATATATTATCCAAAAAACGTAGACAATCCATACCTGCTAAATAGCATAGCATTCCGTATTTCTGTAAAATCAACCAGGTTACAATGTCTTTTTCATGTACATAGAGCTAACACTAATTATACCCAAACCTTTTTTCTTCACAGAAAACTCTCCTCATACATTTGTTATACTGAAAGTTTCTGGAACTAGCCACTTGCTTTAAAGATATTATAAAAGTAATTTCTATTTATGAAAATGGAAATCTTTGGCTGTAGAATACATTTTATTTTTTACTAGGGAATGCACGGCATGCGTTGTAATCACACCGTTAGGTATCGAGTATTTATTTATGATTGCTTCCCGATCGGTGTTCCTTTGTGGTGCGTTAAGTATTTAGTACTTGTTTATGAGCACTTCAGCGGCGTTCTTTTGTGGCTCGTTGGGTATTGAGTTGAGCGGCTTCTTTTGTGAGGCGTTAGGTATCGTGTAATGTAGATCGCCACATCACCCCCCATTTTTGAGACGAAAAGTCGCTCTGGTCAGGTACTGGAGTTGCGCGACGACGCAACCTGAAGCACTCAAGGTAATTGAATTTCTGTTGTGTCAGCAACACCCAGCGGTTTCACCTGCGTCAATTACACTTCCTGCGAAAATTTTCCTTGAGCAAATATAAATTACTTTGGGAAATAGTCCTCAATAAACGTGCTATCTAATGTAAAAATAATTTTTCAAATCGGACTACTAGTTTAGGAACACATAATGGACCAACAAACTTCCCGTGGAAAATTCCTGTTGGAAACATAAGTTCCCATGGGGGAACATTCATCAATAATAGCGGTATCTAAAGACAAAAGATTTTTTCAAATCGAACTGGTAGTTTAGGAACGCAAAAGTTGCAAACAAACTTCCAGTAAAAAAACCGTGGGAAACCTAAGTTTCCATTGTAAATTTTCCTAAATTAATGGGCTATCTACTGCAGAAAAGAATTTTTCAAATCGGACTGGTAGTTTGGGAAGGCATTAGGGACAAACAAACAAAGAAACTGTAGATGACTGTCGTTTTATTTTTGTTTGTGGCGGCACCTTGAAAATTGCGTCTATACCAAAACGATCGATTTAAGTCGAGAATATTTTGGATGTATGATTTTTTACAATTTTTGCAGTGGTCAAAAAAGAAAGTTGCCAAAGACTTCAATTAGCATTTGGTGTTGAAGACCCATCTCGTAGCTCTGTGCACTTCTGGTATAATAAATTAAAAGGTGGACATATTGAGCTCTAAGACGATTCACGCGAAGGCCGGCCGGCAACAGCGGTAACAGAAACTAACATTGACACTGTACGACTACTAATTGAACCGGATAAAAAAATACATGTTAGAAAATTCGTACACCATTGAACATTGGCATGAGTCAAGTGCAAAATATTTTGTACGTACACCTGAAAGTTCGGAAGCTTTGTTCGAGATGGATACGGCATCAGTTAACTGAATTTCTAAAATGGTGTGATAAAATGATAAAAAATACGACGGAGGGCAATTATTAACAGCATATGACATCGTAACAGCAGTCGATAACTGGATGTACTGTTGCGAACCAGAAAGAAAGAGTCGATCGGCGGAGTAGGTCTTTCCTTTGAAGGATTTTCCGACTAAAGTCAAGAAAGGTCAAAGCACTGGTAAAATGGTGGTTGCTTCTTTTTTTAGCAAGACGGTACATTACACGACAACTTCACTTGAAAACCAAAGAACAGTCACTACAGATTTATACGTTAACATTTACTTGCCCAATGTTTTAGAAAAAGTTCGTGAAAAGAGTCCTCGCTGCAGAGTAGTCCTCCATTACGACAATGAATCTGCGACTCGGTCAAGATGACAACGGCGTATTTGAAGACCTCAAACGTGGAACTGATGGCACGTCCCCTATACAACCCTGACCTTGCACCCTGCCATTTCTTTTTGTTTCCAAATATTTTGATACATATTGAGGTATACGATTCACGACCCCTAAAGCGGCGGTAATAGCGTTCAGAGAAGACATCGAGGAGTCCCCTAAAAAGGCTGAGCCAACTGCTTTTCATAATTATTTAAATGAATGAAAAAGTATTTAAATTGTCAGGGAGAGTACGTTAAAATACAGTTAATACAATATAAACATTATAAGTGCTTAACTTTATCAGAATCTAGAAACTTTTGGTATGGTCTAAGTATAACGAAACTTTGGCGATGTTGATATATTGATATATTATCTTGAAATCTGATTCATTTTCAAGAGCAATAAAAAATAAAATTGCAGAAATCACTGTTTAATATAACCATTAACTAAACACTTCTCTCTTATACACATGCACACACACAAACTCACACAAACAATATATCCTTCATATTTACACATACACGTACACAATGCTCAATACACATTCGTCAATGGGACCCAACAGCCACACACACACATATACATATATATTTAGATACACTTACACCATTGATCACTTTGAACACATGCTCATATATCATTATTTCTTTTATTTTTTTAAACATTTTATTGTATACTTCAAGCATTATACTTTCTTCAAAGCCGTTTAAACGGTAATTTATTATTTATTTACTACTAAAAGCCATTGTAACTGCGGAAATTTATAACTGGCCTTATGTTGATTATTATATCTTACTATTTATATCTATTGTACCGTTGTGAATTTTTCAAATAAAATAAAAAAATTTTAAACCTTTACCTTTTCCTTGCAATCCATTAATTGTCTTAGTCATTATGTTTGTGGCGCTTTTCACGAGTTGTTCACCCATTTCATGTAAACGCTCTCCGGTTAGAATTGGTTGAAAATCTTGGTGGTCGTCACAGGCTGACTGTAAAATAAAATAATAATACTCTTTGACGATGATAGTTTTAAAGCATTTTTGGTGATTTATATCCCTAAACTGGTATCTACGATTTCTGCAATATAAAATTCCATGTGGTACAAAAATATAATTAAAATTCCTATATAACTTTCATCGTTTGGTTCTATAAATATCTATTCTGTTTTTAAGTAGATAAAAATAGTAAATTCGTTATTGGGTGTTAAATTTATGTTTTTTGTTTTAGATTGCAATGCCTAGATGACTATTTTTTGTGTTACGCTTGCTTTTTGCCCCTTTCCGTATATTGCATAGGACGGGCCATATAGTCTGATGCATGCTGTATGTTTGTAAGTTTGTTTGTCCGTATGTCCGAAGACGTCCCGTGGACCTATCATAACCAAACTTGGTATGCAGCCTCCCTGGGTGACTTTTATCCTCAAATTGAGAACTATTTTTACTACCAAAGTAATTGATTTGTCACTAAAATAATGATTTATAACCGCGTTGAAACACTGCGTTAAGCATCGTCTAGCACTCTATGCACCGCCTACGTACTGCCGCGTGATATTAAAGTCGTCAGACAATACGATAAGCCGTGCCCGTAAATTATACATATTTTTTAAAAATGCATGTAGGTGTTAGACATGTTTCTTAAAATGATGTATTTAGGTTATTTTATACGTAATTTAATTAAACTGTTCTAATAGTACAAAAACTTCACTAGCTAACATGATTCCTGCACTTGATTTATGTTCCAAAAATTAAATATTTTCCCCTTAGTAAGTTTCAAAATTTGTTCATTTTGATAACGAAATTTATTAACATTCACTTTCCTCAGAGTTCATTTTCGATGTTTTTATTTCGTAATATTAAAACTAAATAACCATCATCTACGGTCAGAAATTTTGTAATTAGCCTAATTAGCATCATATAATATACAAGCCTATTATTTTGACCTATAAAATTAACAGTAGAAAATTTGTACTAAATAAACAAGACGGCTCGTTAAAATACAATGGAGTGAAACTAATAAAATTTAAAAATAAATGAGTGTTTCGTTTTTAGTAAATTGTTAATGAACCTGCTAACAATAATTAGTACAATAATAATAATTAATTTTACGATGCTATATAATCAAGTACATGGCAGCTGGGCCCGCCGATGGGCCATAATTTATCCGCTTAAAAGTATATTCCGTTTAATCTCAATGGACAAAAAATAACTATTGTAGTCATACTATGAGTTCTAGTAGATTTAGATATATATCTAGGTCTAGATCCTAAGCAATTAGACTACCAATTAGGTACACATATATTGTATAATGTATATTTAAGCTAATCATTGACTCACTGATTCTGTATTGCTGAAGTGCATTTGTTTGAAATTCGAAATTCTAAAAGGCACGAGGCGAGAGGCATTACATGGCGCAATAGGTGCGTATCTATGTTCTGAAAATATATTAGGAGTTCTAAATCCATTAATTACGTGAGGTGTTTTTAAAAAAATGGACTCCCCCCTTCCCCTTTAGGGAGTTTTGGTGAGATATGGTGGGACCCCTCTTCCCCTAACGTGATATACCCTATAATTTTAAATGAATTTGATATGTTCATGTATTTTGATTCATTCCTAATAATTGTAGTAAAATATATAATATTTGTGTAGTGAAACATTAAATGTTTTTATTTGTTTTTCTTATATGTATATCCTATTTTTATAAAATAAAAGAATTAACTAAAAATAAAATTTCTCAGTTCTATATTTAAGCATAAAATCAAAACGGGTCCGTCTT
>JAOPUG010000004.1:20533085-20548713 GCA_027564375.1 Micropterix facetella | reverse complement strand
AAAAGTGCGCCGCAAAGATAAATTGCGGCGCACTTATTCAAAAAGTGAGCCGCAAAGATAATTGCGGCGCACTTATATAGTTTCTTATAGAAAACACAACTTTTGGGCGCACTTAAAGGCGAACCAAGTCGTCCTTTTCGAATAGATGGGATGAAAAATATATTCACATTATATGACATACTCTCTCTACGCAATAAGCAGTAACTTCTAATGGAGCTAAGTCTCTGTATAATATAATATTAATATTTTTCGTAAGATTTAGAAGGAGACGCAAGAGAGCAGATGAGATATGATAATAATGAAATAGGAAATGGCAAATTATCAGACTACTTACTTCTAGAGCGTTGCAAATCTTACGTCTAGACAAACCAGTCAAGGAATCTACGAGGAGCCGCATTGAGGCACCTAATCTTGTTATCTCAAAATCAACCGGGTCATCCATGATATAACCACGTTCTTTCCTGACCTTTCATTCCACACTATCGCTCAGTTTATAGGGTAAAGTTATAGATATCAATGGATGTTTCTGGGGTAAATTTTTGGATGGATATTACTTAAACAAAATCTTGTTAACCCTGGCGTAGGTTCCTAGTTTAGGAGTAGGACAGCGTAGCTTGCCTAAGCTTTGCTTCTCACCGACCTTTTATTTCATGGATGTTTGGAGCGTTTGTTGAACTCAATCCGTGGGTGTATCTACTATTTCGACCTATATCTGTCTAGAATTAGATTCTTTCAACTTATTTACAATTATCATTGACATTGCTCAAGTTTATTCCGACTTCATAATAACATTTCTTCATATTTCTAAAGGTATCTCTCGTTCGTTCACGCGCAAATTGCACGAGTGGGAAAAGGCTATGGGTATAGCTCCGGAAGCCTCAACTAGTGCGCTTCTAGTGGCGGCAAGGGCTGAACCTGCTGCTACTACTGCCCAACCGTTGCAGAGGTCCCACTCTGTGGGAAGCGTAGGAGCAGCTGCGAGCCAACTAGCAGCTACGAGACCAAGCCACGCTTCTAGCCTGAGTCTGAACGATGCCGATGACCTGGGTAAAATCGTAGATGCGAATAATGCAAACAGACATGTAAGTATATCATAGCATTTGAGATATCTAAATAAGACTTAGACCGGGATATAAGACCAAAGAGAAGCATAAACTCAATCTGTTACGGGGGAAATGGAGGGAGGGGGGAGGGTTGTCTTGAAAGGGAGTATTGCTAAGTGCAAATCTCGCAATAGATCAACTCGGTGTACCAGGTGATATATCCACTGACTTGCTCATCCAGACTACATGTTCTGCAGCTACCAACGCCACATACCAGTGACTATCTGCCATCCCAAAGTTAAAGAGTTAGCCATTAAGGTCATCGTGGTCCTCCTACCAACTGCGTCATGTGGTGGTCAAGCAGCAGTGACCTTTTTCCTCGCTCTCCCGCCTCTCTGCACTGCCTCACATGTCAACATATAAGAGCTCGGGTCTCGATTCCTCACGACTCTATTCTGGCATAACGTCAGTAATCATGTCCCCGGATGTGTGGCCGCTGAAAAGTGCATCGTCGGCATAAGCGCTGACTGTACAGTTCTTCGGAAAGGAAGTCTGGATACTCACTAAAAAGATTGTTAAATAAGATGTAACCCTTTGAAATAAGGGTGGACTGCCGTTAAATCTAAAGAATCATGTGATTTCCCGAGTAATCTTCACAGGGTTCTTCATCCGGTCTGGACGGTGAAGCTGACATGGATCATGAGTATGACTCCGAATCTCCAGGAGCTGTTCTAGTTGAAGTAGAAGCCTTAGAAGAAGAGACAGCTGCACCACTAGTTGCTGTCAGTCCAAGAGCAGAGAGGCAGACACCAGTATACAGATATGATAATGCTGTAGAAATTGGTGGGCTAATTTGGTATGTTTGAATTACAAACTATTATTTAAATAAAAAGATATGAAAAATAAATGAAATTATTTTGTACATTTCAGTGAAAAGGCTGAATGCACAACGACTTCGTCGATAGGGTCGACGATAAACACACAGACTCCAGAAATGGTGTCTAAACTTCGAAGCAAAGTCCTCACGCTTCTCAAAGAGGAAGTAGCATACCAGCAGCTATGCAAAGGGCTCAATAATATTTGCGAGAGGAGAAACGACGTTTCAAAACAACTAACAGAATTGAAAGGTAGGTTTTAGAAATATCGAAATTGTAAAATGATTCAATGATAGTTAATATTTGGTTCTTTTAAGAGAAACTATCAAGTAGAAGTGTCTATGGGCAAACATCAGGACGTCTTAAAGAATTGGAAAAGCGGTTCGCCAGGCTTAAGAAAGAAGGGGATATCCTGGAAGTGAGTATTACAAAGTGATTAACTCCAAACATTATAAAATGACATATGAACTCTCTCCCCTTTTACAGAACTCCCTCAAAGACAGGGCGAATGAATTCAAATCATCAGCCAACAACCTTAAAGAAGTCGCTATTAGCTACATGCCGAAAAATATTGAACAATCTTACTTCATAGAAATTTTAAATACGATAATAGAAAAGGACGAGATGTTGATATCGAAATCACACGAGCGTCTAAAATTAGTAAATGAAGGTATCTATACGAGCAAAGATTTTTCTGAGAACATAAAAAATATTTTAAGGGATATCGAAAAGATAGAATCTTCGCTGAAGAAGAATATTGAATTAAAAAATATGAGAAGCGAAACGGTGATTACGAAATGTGCAGATGTGAAGGAATCAAAAATCGATTTAACCGAAAAAGTGACGAATAATAAACGGAAAACGAAAGCGAGACAACGACTCGAAAGAGAGTTATCGAGGCATGCTGATACTGACTCGGAAGAGACTATCGATACGGTAACGATCGAAATTCCAAAACGGAAGAAATTGGTGCGATCTAGGAGATTATCCGATGCGCATAAGCAGAGTAGTTTAGATAAACCGACGGATTCTTCAGAATCCGGAGATAATGTGCAGTATACTTTGCGTCTAAAAACGCGTCGCTCAGAACAGCAATTGACTAAGCAGAGTTCATTCGAAAAAGATTACACGACGACGATTTCTGAAGTGCAGGTTGAAGATTATTTGGATACGAGGAGCTCGAAGGATCCGTTGATTTCCACTGAAGAAGTGAGAATAGGGCCAGAAATCATCGATGCTACACTCGAGAATGACTACCCTTCCACTCCAGAAGTGATCATAAAAACTACAAGAAAAATATTCTCACCTGTGCGGCGGGACAGTAAAGGCAAGCCGAAAGCGGTGATAGGCTTCGATTTAGAAGAAATCACATCATCCATTGAGAAACGAAGATCGGAGGCGAACAATATAATATCAGGGTCGATCGAAAGAGTAGATGATGTTGTAAAAACGAAATTATCGAATGAAAGCATATCTAAAATAATTAAGGCGCAACGAGAGAAATCGTCTAGTTCCAATTCTTTGACAGCGTCGATTGGGATGACATCGTCTCCATCACATCAAAGACGCCATTTTCTACAGTCTGAGATGATTAGAAAAAATTCAGCAGACCGCATCGTATTCGGTCCCAAGCTGCTAAGGAATAGCCCATCGACGAACGAAAGCCCGATTCTCTCGAGACCTGGCACTCCGGCCGGTAGTAGCTTACCGCCACTTCCATCTTCACCGATAGCAGGAAGGAGAGAGAAACACCTCGGCAAGGAAACAGCCCCTTCTATAAGAATAATGATTCAGAAATATAATAAGAGACTCAACGAAGAAGGTTACCCGATTGATCAATCACCAGTGGCTAGTACTGGATCATTATCGCCAGTCGCTTGGAGATCGCCTACTACTGAAAGGCGAGTGAAACAACACGCGGAGAAATACCAGGATGAGGTTAGAAGAATACTCCAACATGGTACTGTTAGGTAAGTTCAATTAAACCTACTCGTCATGGTATATTCATCTAAATTATATTTCTATGTTTCAGAAACAATCCCTTCTTCGATAGAGAAGTCCAGAAATCCGCAAGCGCTGGAGTCATCACAAAATCAACGCGCGACTCCCCTATTAAAATCCTCCGAAACAAAAGCTGCGATAATGCCTGCGCTAGCGCTAACGTTGCTATGAGCGATACGAGCGTGGAGCCAACACCTCCAGTCCAGAAACGCCTACTGAAAAGCATACTTAGCTCCAGCGTCGGTTCTTTGAAAAGTTCACCTTTACTGGTCGAAAGAAAGATTAAGAAGAAAGAAGAAGACATAAAGACTAACGAGAAAAGAGTTTTAGCTAAAACGAATGGCCCAGGCGAAGAAAAGAAAAATTTAATAAAATCAATGGCGTTCGGTATTAAGAGAAAGTTTTCGTCTGAATCTCCGAAATTCAGCAAATCTGAACCGGCTACGCCGATCGTTGATCTTAAAGAAAATATATTAGAAGGCGTTCTGACAAACTCATTGGCACGGGCGATGAAGATTAAGGAAGCGAGAGAGAAGTTTTTGAATTCTGGATCAGATTCGGTTAAGACAAGGGAAAAGGGCTCGGACAGCGACTTAAACATTAGGAACAGGTATTTTTTTAAATTTTTATATGGTACCCAAACAGAATACACATACATACATACATGACTACATCAATATCCTTTTTATATGAGTACACAATTTGCTTAACAATGAATAAACAATTAACGGTAAATAACAAAGAACGAAAGGTTGAATTTAATAAGATATATAAAAAGGAAAACAATATCAAAATTACAGTATTTTTAAGAGTGTCGCTCTGAAGGAGCCTAAAGTATCGTGACAGATATCGATACGATTGTCAAGATGAAATTTATTATACAGACGACATATACGTGGGATGATGCTATTAACTCCGGTATAGTTTCTCGCTAAAGGTGGTTTAAATAAGGCTGGGTTTCGAAGACTTCTTTAGTAATGTTAAACGATATTTTCTCAATACATGAGGTATCGACTATATTATTTACATGAACACTAAATCTGCCACCTTTCGGCGTTTCTCCAATGTGACAAATTTATAAACAGTCAGTCTATCCTCGTAGCCAGTCAGATGATTCTGAAGGCCGCATTTGAATGATAGCATTCGCAGAAATTTCCTTTGAATGGATTCGATTCTATCGGAATACGTTTTAAAATATGGATTCCATATCGAGGATCCAAATTCAAGATAAGAGCGCACTAGTGAATTATAAAGCAAGATCATGCTGTTGGGATTTTAGAAATTCTTAGTGATCTGCATGATCAACCCCAGCATCTTGTTTGCTTTATCAACTATATTTTTAAGGTGTACCTTGAAATTTAGGTTGGAATCAAACATTATTCCTAGGTCATGAATACTAGATACATTAGTTAGTCTGTGACCATTTATAGAGTAGTCGTATTTAACGTGACCCCTGTTCCTACAAAAATAAATCGAGTGCAATTTCCTATGTTGAGAGCCATTTTATTTTCTAAACACCAAGTAAATAGGGAATCAAGGTCGTTTTATATTTTATGGCAGTCAGATATATTCATAATTTGGTTGTAAATTTTAACATCGTCCGCATACATCAAGAAATTACATTTTATTCCACTGGACAGATCATTTATGAAAATTGAAATAAGAGCGGTCCTAAGTTGGAACTGCTACGGCTACGGTTCATGATATATGACTTTAGCCATCACAGTAAGTCACCATGTATTCCATTATCCTGGGGTTTTCGAATGAGGATGGAATGATCCACTTTATCAAAGGCCTTTTGAAAATCAGCATATACTTATAACATCTACTTGTGCACCTAGTGAAGTACTAAAATATTCTACATATGCAATAAGGTTAGTATTAACGGATTTTTTTGGAAAAAAACCATTTTGCTGTGGACATAAGACATGTCTAACGTGGTTAAAAACGTGCTTATAAACCAGTGACTCTAAAACTTTGCCTAATATAGATAATAAACTAATTAGCCTATAATTACTGATTTCAGATATGTGCAATGGTATAATGTTCGAAATTTTCCAAATTTCTGGAAAAACGCCAGAAGTGATAGACTTATCATAGATAAATTGTAAAGGAGTAGAAAGTTCGTTAGCACATAGTTGTATGAAATAAGGAAGAATGCAGTAATGATATAGAAGCTATGTGTATTTATTATAAACGATATACACTTAAACATAGTGGTAATAACAATATTATATAGGCTTCTGGGAGTAGGAAAAATAACGTTCTCTCATACATCTCAGAGGTAAGCGGATATCTGTAGGTCTGGGGATAATCATATGGCGACCGGCGTCGATTGTATTAGCATCTGCGCTGCTATAATATATCTATTATTTATTTTAGGTTAAGTCAAATCAGTTGCGGAAGCGATACAAGCTACGAAAACGCCGACAACTCCCTGGCCAAATCCGCTTCTGTCGGAATGATCAACGTTCACAGAGAAGCATTCGACCAGCTGAGAGGTTGCGACTCTCTCCCCAGGGCGCCGAATGCAGAGTCTAAATTGAAACCATCGAAGTTCAGCTTCTCCAACCTCGCTTCCAAGTTCCGTAAAGTGAAGATGAGGAAGAATAAGAACCCGAACAAAGCTCAGAACACCGTTAGCAGACTGTGCAGACAGAGCTTGCTTGTGAATTTGGAAGGAGGCAGCAGCAGAGAAGAACCAGTACCCGGACCATCGAGCACGTCACAATCCCGCACGGATCTATCGGTTCTAGAAGCCGGAA
Organism: Micropterix facetella; assembly: GCA_027564375.1. Taxonomy (NCBI): domain Eukaryota; kingdom Metazoa; phylum Arthropoda; class Insecta; order Lepidoptera; family Micropterigidae; genus Micropterix; species Micropterix facetella. The sequence goes on along the minus strand of JAOPUG010000004.1, from coordinate 20,542,029 downwards.
AAACTGGCTGTGCAGTCGCCGTTGCGGGGATACAAACAGACGATCCTAGGAATATCTCACGCAGTCTCTCCATGCCCGACAACTCCGATAAGAAGACGAAGAAAACCAAGAAGAAATAAACATTTCTGCATTTATTTTTAAATTTCGCTGTACATAAATAAGCACACCATTCTTTAATTTATACTTAATTTTATACTAGTCACTTTTAAGTTGTGTTTTTTTAAGTTGCATTTATTACGGGTTTTGAAAAAGGAAAAATAAATATATTTTTTAAGAACAGTGTTTTTTATTCGACGACTAAAAACACAAATATTATTATTGGCCTTGAAGAAGTTAATTTAACAAGTTAGGAAGGTGCATATGTTAAAAAATATCACACTAGTAGGGTGAGCTTGTGTGGAAAATTCCCTACTCAGACGCTTAAAACTCCTTTTCTTTTGTATAGCATTTTGAAAAACGAAAAGCTCTTTCATTCTCTTTTGAAATAAAAACTGACTTTTCATCATGAAGCGTCATGTTTGCAGTTTGGATTCTGGTATGTATTTACAAATGGTAAAAACTGTTTTACAGGCAATAAGTTATTGAATTGTTCAGATGAAAAAGAGACTAGACTTCGATGGTTCCAGAAACTTTTCGTTGCTAATAAAGTTCATCCTCTATGCAAGTTCTTCTACAAAAGTTATGCAAGTCTCACAAAAAGTAGACAAGAAGCTACTAATGTCATTCATCCTTTTAGCGTTTTCAGGTTAGTAAGTATATCAATCTGGTATTGGCATTTTCTAAACATTTTTAATAATACTATTTTATGCATTTTTTTTAGTTTGGTTTGGAGTCAACTATACCTATTATTTATTCTCCTCATCTTCGTCGTCATCCCCTTGCGGTCTTTTGAATACGATAAGAAGTCCTTCTTTTACTATTACACTATCATTTTGATTGATATCTTCTTCTTTTTCGACATCGTAATTAATTTCAATACAGGTTTTACCGATTCCATGAATTCGGTTGTAGTGATGTCGAGGAGGGAAATAGCAGTACACTATCTTCGCGGTCTGTTGATCCCGGATTTATTATCATCTTTGCCTTTGGATTACATTACACACGCCCAACAAAATGAAAATCAAAAGTATGTCGTAGCGAAACTTTTTAGGTACTTCAGGGTTTTACATATTTGTCACCTTTTTAAATGCTTGAAACTTACGATGGAGGTAAATCAATTCATTGTATATGTTAAATCAATAACAAAACGACAATATTAAACATTAGGTGAAAAATAATTTCAGTTTTTCGAAATTGGGATTATATACAGACGTGTAATAAATATGTGTATTATGACGATTTTAAATCTGCATTGGTTTACTTGCCTCAGCAATCTTCACTCAAGATGGTCAAATACTTTCGTCGAATCGGATGATGACAATAGTTATACACGAAGATTCTGGTCAATATTTAGTACGCTTTTCGGTGGGTGCCATTTATTTTAACTTAAATAACCTCTTAATAGTCTTATATAATATTTATATAACCTCTAATGAAAACTCTGCACTTAGGAGTAAACTATGCGCCCGAGGGAAGTCCCGATAATGTATTCGATCTTTACTTCATGTGTCTAACTGTGATATTCGGTATAGTTACCATGACGTACATATTTGTTGTGTCGCTGGACACTGTTAAATCATTGACGGATTCCAAGACGAAGTATTACCAAATGATGAATCAAGTCGAGGTAATGAGTCTTTCTATATCAAAAATTCTAAATTAAAATAATAACAGGAAAAGTAGAGTGATTGGCAACCCCTGACGTATATCCAAAATGGCTTAGAACCTATTCCAACAAATTTCTCTAGTCACCACGATTTCAAATACACATATACGCTATGCTTGCTCAACCTTTTGGTCAGATCTTCCTCCAGGCCGAGTACACCAGGATACACCTGAAGCAGCACCTGTGGAACTCGAATCGAATTTGCTGCAACCTGGTGGTGCTTAGGGTCACCCAGAAAGGCTTCATACCAAATTCGGTTAAGATCGGACCACGGGAAATCTTCAGGCAAACGAACAAACATACAAACGCACAGCATGCATCAAACTACATATATGGCCCATCCTAAGTACTACGGACGGGCTAAAAATTGGAAAAAATTAAGGAAAGAAGAAAAGCCAGGTTAATGCGAAGTAGGAGGCTCTGGGAAAGAAAGAATGAGTGATGGTAGAGTAAAATTGAGGATGGTGACAAGCATCTACTTCCTCAGGTACGAGAGGTTTAGTATGTTTGATACTCGGGGTATATTCACGAAGCGAAATACAATTAATTAATGTCTTCATTGAAGCCGACAAACATCGACATATGGTATTATTTTTAATTAATATTTTCAGAAATTCATGCAGAGAAAGGAACTGCCTCCATCTATCCAGCACCACTTAATTAATTATTATGATTATAAATTTCAAAGGCATTATTTTAAAGAGTCTTCGACGTTAAACAAATTAAACGGTAAACTTAGTGTCTTCTTTTAGAACAAAGCTTGATTGATATATTTCATAAATATTACAATATTTTTCCTCCAGATAACCTCCGCAGAGAAGTGCTACTAAGTTCCTTTCGCCACCTATTAGAGGTAGGTAGGTTGTTTCAATATATTCCGAAGGAGAACCTGGGAGTGATCCTCGGTTGCCTGAAACGCGAAATTTTCTTGCCCAACGAGTTCATCTTTGTAACCGGCTCAGAAGGAGACTGTATGTATTTTATATCTTCAGGGACAGTCACCTGTTACACTAGCTCTGGAAAAGAGGTAACTATTTCTTTAGCTGTTATTATGTAGCATCGTATGAACGGATCTATATACATATCTATGGTGGCAGATGATTGTCGGCCTCGAGGAAGGTATTGTTATATTAGTATTTACTTCTTCCACTTTATAAAATTATAAAAAAGCGAAACCTCTCAAATCTACTGAAGCACAAGATTGTTACATTTCTTACCATAACTCTTGCACCCCTCATCCTTTTTGCTTAATATTACACTCCACCCCTCGATTTCTTCTTTTTTCTTCGGCACAAAGAGGATAGGTAACTATTTTCTTTAGCTTTTATAAAGAATTTGTTCAGGTACGTACGGCGTTGTGATAATGTACAAATTTCCATATCTATGGAAGCAGACACTCAACAGCCTGGAGCAAACATTCATTCGAATGCCATCCAACACATTAATGTTAAATATCTTACATTAATATAAATAAAGATGAAGATGTTCGTTTGGACACATCTTCAAACTCCGAAAGTTCTTCTCCGATTGTTTTGAAATTATGACACAACGTTGCATTCGAAAACGTGCGTGTTTTTATATAGATTTCACACCTATTACATCTCTCTCTCTATATAAATAAAAAATATAAATAAAAAAATATATATTCGTTTGGTAAAAATCTTAAATCTCCGAAAGTTCTTCACCTATTGCTTTGAAATTTTGACACAACGTTAACACTTCCGTGACAGTTGAAACCATGTTTTTTTACAGCGCCATCTGTTGAACGTAAAAGCGAAACATGCTATACTTAGTCAATATTTTACGGCAATTTTACTTTTTTTCATATTTTTAATTATTTAGTTTGCCGAATTTACGTACTAAAAAAAAATAAAAAACCAGAGAGCTCGCTGCCCTGGAACAAGTCCTGGCACTTAGTTGGGCGGCAGCAGCACACATATGCTATTGCTAATGTTTCTATCGGCCGTGTTCAATTTTTCTTTTAATGTGAATAAATACAAATTGATGTAAATATTAGTATAAGACTTATGTTTTTGTAAATTGCGGTAATTAAATAAATAAATAAATAAATATATATATATATTGTTGAGGAAGAGTAAGAATACACTCGAGGAATGGGACTACAAGGAAATGGGAATATAGGGTTGGCTTTAAGATATCTTAAGTCTAGTCAATAAGTCCGCCTGTTATATAGAATAATTTATTTTATGCAATTAAGCATTTCATTAATTCATTACAGGAAGGAAATGATTACATGAGCTGTACACAATATTATATAGTTGGTATCGTAAATAGAAAGTTTATAGACCTCTACAAACCATAGACGGCCGATTGGATACAAAGCCCTATAATAGTTTAACAGTATCACATTTTAGGCCACGCTTCGATTATACCTTTTAGTGGAAGTGTTGAATCGCGTTAGTGATTTATAAATTGATAGACGTAACGTTATCTGATACTAATGCGGTTGTTATTAGTAAAATATTCAAAAGACGTAATGTAATCATTCATGTTAGCGGTATCTTATAATATGTAGACAGAATGGAGCCTACCTTATAAAAATATCAAAAATCTCACAGCTAAAAAAACCACAAGTCCGTCGATAGAAAGTAATGACAGCGTTTGTCAGTTACCAGGAGCAGTAGATACTCATTCTTAATTAAGCACGGGATATCTGTAGATATATCAATGGATTTGAAATAACGATTTAATAAACCAAAAAAAAAGGATTTCTATAGGTAAGTAAGTACTTATTTATAGGTAGGTTTCTGTTTGAAAATGTCATATTTGTACTATAAACAAAATTTTGCAATAAAATTGCTTCACTAATAGAACTACTCGACCTGCAGTGATGACGAAGTTCTAAAACTGACTTTCTATATGACGATACTTATTTTTATTTATGAATTAGTTTAGATGTGCAGTGATCATGTTAATAAATATTATATGCAATGTCATCCACAATCATCAAAGGCATACCCAATGTTGAACAGAACTTGGCAATAGACATACATTTAATAATGTTTTAAAAATATTCGAGAGAGACAAATTATATTTCATATACATAAGTAATGTACAGATTTATGATTTGTCACCTGCTACGGGCGAACCAGTCCATCCCGGAGCATTTTAACGATTTTTATCGTTTTATCATCCCGAGGCGAAACGCAGTGACTTAGGACGTAGACAAATCTACGTACCAAGCTCCACCACTACCCATAAGAGTCCAACTCCTTACCGCGAGGCACTGGGAATTTTCAAACCCAGTGGACCTCCTCGCGCCCTTACTCCCAGATGTGAATCAGATTACTCCGATCCCCCGTCTGGTTACATGTTCGAGGTTGCTTGCGTGGTCCTCTACCTCTAAAGCAGCATTCCTAATTGGAATATGGCGGATAAGGGGCGGCCATTACTCGGCAACTCTCACCCGAGATCGGGTACACACACTATCATTTCTATGGATAAGCATTAGAGGTACCTACTTACCCCCGGTTTCTTAAGAAGCATACATTTCTAAACTCCTTCAGATATCATTCAGTGACAACACGGCCGGTTTGCCAGCCCCGTGCGCTAGCTGTCCAGGTCAGCCCTAATTTCCGTCTCCAGGTCCGCCGCACAGCTGGTTAACCGGTTTGGTCCCTCTTCGGAGAGGTTCCTGAATTGGAGTTGCTGCGCGAGCTGGGCCGACCAAAACACAGCGGCCATTATAGCCCAGACTCTACGTAGCCATTATGAGCCATGTACAAGCAGGGTTTAAGACCATATTCGGGCGAAACCTTCACACTGAGGCGTTTCACGAACTTTATCATTATATTGCCCCGAGATGAAACGCCTGAGGCACTATAGACAAACAAAGTTAAACCTAGGTGGCCGGCCTCACTCCCTAACTACCAAATTTAAATGGATTTCTCCATCTACCTGTTTGGTACCAGGCTTGAAGTCGCTTGCGCAACCTCTACCTATCGTAATAACGCGGTATTCCGTAACTCGGAAATATCACGGATCCGTGGCGCCTTTTACTTGGCCAACAGATCGTTTCTAAGGGTAGGCGACGACAGGATGACACCTATCCCCCGCGTCTTAAGGAACTTACATTCCCAGGCTCCTCTGGGTCTCAGTCGATTGACAACACGGCCCGTATGCCCGCCACGTGTGTCAAACGTCCACCTCCGCCCCGCAGGTTCCGCCTCAGATCTGCCGCACAGCGGTTTAACCGGGTTGGTCCCTTTTCGAGGAGGCTCCCGGATAGAAGCTGCCCCGCGAGTTGAGCCGACTAGATAACAAGCGGTCATTATAACCTAAACTACACGAAACCGTTTGGAGTCATAAGTAAAGTACACCAAAAATGCAATAATTTGCATCGCTGACAATATCGTAACTCTTCGTGTTCTACTAATTTACTCTTGAAAGTATTGCATAAATCCGCGGTATTCGGAGAACGTTGTTAAGCTCAAAAATGCGTGTCACGTAATAAGCATTTCATTATAGGCAGGCGTCAAATGCAATCACATGCTGCCAAAGGAAATTGAGCCTAATGAGCGATTCCAGTTTGAGCGAATACCAGTTTCCACAATGTTTAAATAAGAAGTGCATCCAAAACTGGGTCGTGTCACTATATTCAGCAGCATTGGGTCATTAGTAATATATTACACAAAGAAAAAAAATAGCTAGATAAAATACAGTTGAATCTAAAACGCCAGATCTATGTAAATTCTATAAAATGTCAGGATAACAAAAATTCAAAATTAAATATCTCAATATCCATGATTGAAGTACAAGACTTGGATGCCACTTAAAATAACGATCTTCAAAGCTAAATAACAGCTCGTAATAAATCTTTCGCATGCAATTATAATTGAAATTAAAAAACAGTACGATTAAAATTTTGCAGTAAACTAAACATAAATCAACGTGTGATTTACGTTTTAAAATATGTATATTAGCGTTAATGTATACACAAAGTATGCAATCTGCAAAAGAGCTCGAGGTGTCGTTATTGCCTGAGAAAATTATGTAAGTCTCTTGCTATTTTGAAACAATTTCGGAGAATGAATAGCTTTATAATGTCCCCTCGAGCATTTGTCGATATAGATTTGGTATTATTATTAATGATAGCAATACAGTAAAAATAAAGATATTGGTTTTATTACAGTTGAGAAATCTAGACTGGAAGAGAGGCGTATTGCTCGTAGGGGCCAAATAGATGTTATTTGATGGTTGTTTCGCAAAGGATAACGATAAAAGAGGATTGGCAGAATCTGAAACAAGAACAAAAATGTATATATACATAAGTTTAGCTAATTAAAAGTATAAATAAGTAGTTATCACTTACAAGTAGGTACCTAACTTGTGTCCCTAAATGAAAATTTGAAAGAAGTTATTTTAAAAACACATGTTTCATTTCAATGCAACTCCTACGATTTGAATCACATTTTTATTATTTTTGCCCGTCCGTACGTACGTAGGAAGGGCCATATAGTCGGATGCATGCTATTTGTTATGCGTTTGTGTGTTGTTTGTCAGTATGTCCGAAGACTTTCCGTTATCCGATCTTAGCCAAATTTGGTATGCAGCCTCTTTGGGTGACCACAAACACCAACAGGTGGCAGAAAATCCGATCCGAGTCCCGCAGGTGTTGCTGCAGGTGAATCCTTTTTTACTTGGCCTGCAGGAGGATCTGACCAGTAGGTAGAGCAAGCATAGCGTATATGGGTATTTTTGGAATCATGGTGACGAGAGAAACTTATTGGAATAGGTTTTAAGCCATTTTGGGTTACCAATCAAGCCAGGTGTTACCAATCATGGGACGGGCCACAGTTGCCGATGTATTCGCTACTTCTCCTGTTATTAAATCTAATTTTGATTTTTAAATCACAAAAATATTGAAATATATAAAACCGAGACTGAAAAAATACAGTCGAATTAGGAGATTTTTAAAATTAAGAATATTTAGGTAAAGATTTTGATAGAAAGTTATGGGAAGAAAAAACAGTACAAGATTTTACTTCCGCCAGGCATGTGAATCCATTATTTGAAATCTTTTGCAATCCCCCGTTAATGCCCTGTATGTGGATGAGACAAGAATTTTATTTGGAAAAATTCTTGACTTGACTGATATCTTCCTCCAGTTCACTTTAAGATCTACAATAAAATATGCATTAACTACGACATTTTAACAACCTCATATAATTTGCTATTAGGTGGTCCTGTCTTCTCTCTAATGAAATATGTGTGCAAAAGATTCGCTTTCTTGACCCGAAGTGTTTGGTTTATCTTTGGATGTGTATTTTTGGAGTGTGCATGAATGGGCTTGGTATAGTGGTCGCGCGAACCGGTTGCCAATGTTTTGAGAACCCAGATGACAACCGATGAGACGTATGCCACAGTTCCGTAGTTGATATGGGAGTTTTTTTAGACTTTCTAAGGTCTACTTTCACAGCTCGTAGAACAGTACATCTAGTGCATGCGTTGTATACAGTAGTAACTGAGCAAATCGTCAAATAAAGCTAACAAAACATGATTTGCTTATAAATTATTCTCGATTTTTACTTGATATATAAGCTGGAATATAGAAAAATCATGCTTGTATATAAACTTCAGTAATTCAAAATATATATTAAAATCAAAAACTTTTTATTCAATGTAAACTGTACTATACTGTATGTCGAAAATAATAGTACCGTAGATTTTTTCGGCGAATTCTATGAGCCCCATTGGACATAACCGTCAAAAACAATCAGATAACTTTTTTTGGTACATGTCAAGTACTATTATTGACAATTCACTTTTTCGAGTCCGTTGAACACACAAAACATAAAAATAGAGTAAGAAAAGAACAAAAAATAGGTAAGTAAGGTAGCAAAAAATATCCTTTAGTTTTCGTAGAATTATATATGTATAAGAAAAGTGAACCTGAAAAATAAGTTTTATTAACGCCATGCATATTTATGATTCGAGTAGTTTATGATAAGAGATTATCTTTTAATTGTTTTACTGGTAACCTTAAAATATCCAGAGGAACTCTGTTGTAGAAATGTATAGGGTCTTTTTTTTAGAGGTTTGGTTTTTATCTTGACAACATTTTTTCCAGCGACAGCCAATATGACAGTTGACAGCTGACTAATGCTCAGTTTGGTTTGCCATTTTAACATGACTAGACTTATGCCAGAACATGCCATA
>JAOPUG010000004.1:20301183-20317221 GCA_027564375.1 Micropterix facetella | reverse complement strand
ATGTCTGACTAAATAATTACAATAATATATACATAGTCAGCCAATATAAGTATATAGTCATGAAAATAGATAGTCAAATACTTACAATTTTTTAATTTAAATCAATGGTCTAATCCAACAATAGCACCAATGACTGTCAAATGCAAACTAAATGATGCAGCTTACTCAAAATGTTACAGTAGTCTATCGACAGATGATAGTTGACAGGAGCAATGTTGCCATTCAAGTTGCAACGTGGGAAATTCAAAAAGTCACGGACTTATTGACCGAGCCTCGTATATAGGGCTGCATCAATATGTGTGTGTGGAGAATTTAACATCGATCTTTTTAAAAAATCTAAAGGTAAACATGCATCCGCCGAGATGGAAGTCATTTCAACAATGTAATTTTTCATGGATGATATCTGCATTAATGTGCTTTGATTTAGTATTAATTAAAAAAGCATTTGCAAAAGAATATTTAGCATTTGTCACATCAAAACAGTTATTGTCACACTCGAAACGAATCCCCACTAAGTATCAATAAAGATAATTGGAAAATATTGGAAGTATACAAATAGGAAGTTAAAGTAAGAATGTATTAGCTGAGAAATGATGTAATACTGAGAAATGACGAAAGATACAATCTACTTCAATTTTAGCCCAGTTAACGATTAATATTTCTACCCTGGTAGAACACTTATTTCATGGCTGAAAAAATTGAGGTAATGGTTTACTAATATCTTAAAAGACTAAGGAGATGAATACAATCTTTTTACAAAATATCAAAATCGTTGGCCTTTTATTTAGATAGATACCCTTAACACGTTGACCCCCGTGGTATTAAATATCAATTTGTACTGCCAGCCCACCATACATTCATGAATATCGCCCACCTGTAGGCTGCGCGGTCCTGTAAAGGAAAAATCTTTCCATGACCACCTGTGAACTATGTTTAAAAAATATACTTGTTTATTGAAAATTACTTAAATTATAATTTTTAGATAGTACCAAATTGTGCATGGCATTTACTACCGATTTCCTTAATAAAATTCGTTTATGATTTTTGGCACTTACACCTTTTTATTTGTGGTATTATATTTTGTCTTCAAAGACCCGTCCATTAGCGGACTAGTAACTTTCAGGGACCGCAGATTGCGGAAATGTATTGATTTTATTAAATATTCCCATACACACTGGGCAACGCAGGCCAATAAAACCTAATGTCGCCCACCTGTGGGCTGCGCGGGGGTCAACGTGTTAATATTGTGTGTAGAACCATAATTTTAGAAAGAAATTCATAAAAGAATTCCACATACTAAATCCTTCTAGGTACTGTCACGTGACCGTGGACAATGGTCAACGGACAGAAATTTGAAATACTGCTTTATTTGGGTCCGTGGGAATTGAAAATGTGAAGATCTACTAAAATCTTAAAACTTATTATTTGCACGAAAACACATCTTTCAGCTCATGATATGCTTTTATTTAGGGACTTCATTTTCGAAATGAGGTATATTCTCACATAAATTATTGTCTCCATAAATCCACAATTTTATAAACATTTTCCATTCAGTATTTAATAACATTTTTTCTCTCTTTAAAGTGGAGACATTTTTCGATCTCTTATAAATAATTTACTGCATAACAAGAACGGTACCTATAGATATTATAATCGACAAGAAATTAGAAGTAAACGTGGAAGCAAGATTAATCTCAACAACAATCCATAAAAATATAAATATAACGACAATGAACCGAAATTCAAATTTCCTAAGTATATTACAATCGTTTCGCTAGTCACAATTTTAATACCTAAATATCTTATAAAGTATAGTGCTCGAATTCACTGCCGTGGAAGTAAAAATAATTTGTGAGTTTCTTTATTTATTTTTAGAAATTCAATAAACGATTTGTACTATTGTGTCACTCCAACTATTGCAAAAAGGGATTTATATTTATTTCTTTTAATTACCAATCTACACTAATAAAAAATACAGACGTTAGACAAAATAAAACGATTTCTAATCAATTACAGATTAACGTTAACTACATTATTCTAGATTAATTCGAAGTTGGCACATTAACTATTCCGATCTAAATATGGCAAGACTTTCGAGGATTTTAGACTTACTGATAGTCGATAAAATGCATTGTGAAAAACGTGCGATATGCCAACTTGATATCCAATCATACAAACATAAGTGGCGTTCGATAAACGAACATGTTTTATGAAAATCAGTCTTAAAAATGGACAAAACACAAAAAAAATATTACGCATGCAATGTTAATATTATAGTAAAATATATAAGAAACACTCACAAGATCAATAGATCGCCATTCATAAATGCTTGTGATAAATGAGTAACCGATCCAACAGCATGAAATGTGATGTATCTTAATTAGGGGCCGACCGAAACACCTAATTTTGTTTCGGGCAAGACCGAAGTATTAAAAACGTCTTAGTCTCGGCCGAAACTAAAATATTAAAAAAGTATTTTTTTATTGATACTCATTTTTATAATAAAAAACATTTTTTATACACAATTTTAGCCTATTAGTATCTGAAAGGTTTCCTGTTTAGTATCTGAAAAGAGACTAGCCTAATTTCAAAATATTGCTCACTAGCTGCTCTATGTAGCACAGATAGATCCCAGTATGAAATTTTGGTATAGTAAATACAAACAGAGCTACCATGGAATTCACCGACCAGTCGGGCCCATCATAATACTATAGCTACACTTCTGGGGGGTGAGCGGTGGACTCCCGACTAACGACTGGCTGTGGCAGGACAGCTGTCTTGCCACGTGTAAGCATTCAAGTTATCACCCATTCACTCCCCATTTGAACACATAGAATTTGAGATACGGAAATCGCAGTTTTAGATATTTTTTCTAGGAAGGAGTTAATTTTTTTCTGGAGAGACCAAAGAGGTGAAACAGATATTTGACTGGGAGGCCAAAAACGCCAACTTCCACCGCGTGAAGGTGAACAGTGAAGCCGTTCCATGTGATAGCATTTGCAAGATCGTGGTATTTATTTTATTTGTACTCGTGGCCTTTTGGGATATTTGATTCACATGGAACAGTTGATTCTACAATAAGAGTCATATTCCGAGATAGGGAGTAAAGAGTTATATCTGGACCAGAACTGGATGTGCATCAGAGACTTTCAAGGAAATGTCTGTTTAGAGACCGAATCGACCTACAGAATCCAATCTAAAGCTTTCTCGATTATTGAGGAAGGTTTTGTAATGCAATGCTTTTTGCATTTATAGCCATCCCGCACAAACTGTATTGGTGGTTTGGAGGGTACTGTCAGACCTTTGTTGGCACCAGCCTGAGAGGCTAATTACCTGCCGAATAACAGAAACTACTTTGTCATGGTGGTAAGTATACCACCCATTAGTCCAAAATTAAAACAGAAAAAAAATTGTGACGCTGAAACTAAAGTTTCGGTCGGCCTCTAATCTCATACGAAATGCGTAAAACCCCTTTTTCTCATAATCATACATTGAATAAATGTGACATAAACAATTATCACAATTGCATTCCATTTACAACTGCACGACCACCTCATATCCCAAGATTAAACAAATGAGAATGAAAGAATTAGAAATATAAATAAGAGACACTCGTTCAGAACCTGTTAAATTTGTCGAAAGCCTTCTGGAAACGTGTTTAGGCATGCGGGTAATCCACTTCCAACAGGACATGTCGAATTACTCTTAAGTACAGTAGAACCTTATTATCTGGAGCGAATTGTCCGTTCTGGACAATGGAAGTGTTTTCTGCTCGGATGCCAATTACTACATCCTGGACAAACTTGAATGTCTTCGAGTTACGTAACTTCAACCACATTATGGAATACCGCAATAAACTGCAATGGCTAGGGTATATAAAAATGTTAACTATGCTCCTTATATTATAAATAAGATTAAACGAATTTACTGTGTGAAGTTTGTAACAACCGATATTTCGGCGATGCTGCAACAGCCGTTGTCCAGGGTAGACTGGCCTGGACAATGGCGGTTGCGAGATCGCCAAAACGTCGGGTGTTACAAACTTCACATGGTAAATTCGTTTGATCTTATTTATAATGTCAAACAACCGCGATAGTCTTCGATTTCATATTTGCTCCATATAATACAGTGCCATATCGAAAGTAACACATTAGGCCCTCCGCTCTAGTAAGGATAATAAATATCAATTCCAATATATCAGGAACTTACCTATGTAATTGCCGTTTTTTCACATTAGCCATTTTGAACTTGGATAACTTCGGTTTGAGTGAACATTCCATATTAAAATAAATTTTAATACGTAAGAGTCATGTTAGTCTTTTTTCAAAATCAGTTATTCGTTTGTCTTTTGGTCGTTTGTTATTGCTTTGATATTTTCGAGTGTGCAACATGGAAAAGTTGAAAATTCGCATTATTTTCAAATATGAAGTCTTGTGCCGGTGTTATCCATACATTTTCTAGCAGTCTGGCAGAAAAGTAAACACAAATATGCACTGTCAAGAACTGCAAATAATGGAGAAGTAAGTGATTAAAAGGACCTTCACATCAAGCAGTCCCAAAGTAACATGAGTTGCAACTAGAGATGCTTTATCACCCACCGTACTCGCCAGACCTTGCTCCAACAGACTCTCACTTATTTTCAGAATTTGGATAACTTTTGCGGAGGGGAAAAGTCAACTCTGAAGAGGCAGTGAAAAGCGCTTTCAAATCATTAATTGATTTCAGTTGACTAGAGTTTTACAGCAGAGGCATTAACCAACCCCCATTAAAATAGCATAATATAAGTCAAAAATTCGAATAATTAAATATTGATCTTTCATACGAAAATTGGTATTTAATGTCCTTTATAAAACGGCATGTTCATAGGTAAGCCTAATATTTTTATCGAAGACTGCATTTTGCCCTCGTTTTCGGTCTTTTTAATTATGTTAAATAGCAACATTTGGCCAGAGTAAGAGCTCTTTGATGAACAACCACTTTATCTGGATAATCAGTATTCTACTGTACATATACTTCTATTGCAGATAAGGTGGCCAGGTCCACTGGTCTTTAAACTGCTAATAAAACTCCAATCGATGGATACAATAATTCGACATCTCATAGGACAGTTAAATAAGAAGCAAAAATATAATATACAAAATATTTCTTTAAGAAAATACACGATCCTCTTTTGAAGAATAATTGATTTAGTACCAATAGTGTTCGTTACATCGACTTGTATTTTGCCACTTAATTACTGTGAATCGACATTAATCATAGGGGCAGCATCTTCGATTAGCAACGGCGTGTCTGGATAGGAGATAGGTATGATCGGCGTTGATCGAGTGTTGCTGGAGATACGCTCGAGCACGCACGAGGCAGAGAGTCGCGCTTCAGCGTCGTGATCCCAACACTCTTCCATCGTGTCACAGAGCACGGACAGACCCTAGAAAAGAGAAAAATCGCTTAGTTTGTTACTGTTTTATTTGTTTATTTTGTCCCATACAAAATTATCAAGGGTAAGGTTAGGTTAACATGTTGAAGACATTTCCAGAAGAAATTTGCAAAGTTATGTAATTTGCAAGTTATAATATTTGCAGAGAGATTATGATTATCACACTCTGTTATAGATAAACTTCTTAATCATCACCAATTTAAAGAATTGTTAGCTGAAATGGAGAGTAAGCATGCAGATCTTCTAATGCATAAAAAGGAATGGTGGTCAAGAGAAAACATTTTAAAACATTTTACTTCCCTACTAATAGAAATTAAAGAATTTTATTTCTTGTAGACGTTACGTCTCATTTAAATCAGCTTAGCCATAAACTATAGGGGAAAAGTAACATGATTTTTCACTGTTAGAAGAAGGTATTTCATTCAAAAACAAATTATCCCCTTTCGCTCAAGATCTTAAAAGAGACATTTTGAACCACTTTCCAAGCTTGCTGAAACATCACCAAGAAAACAATTCTGATATTGATATTTGCTATTTTAAAACAATTTTAAATATGAGAGAAGCGTTCTCAACAGTGTCAGGAATTCAAGAACAGTAAAGTGGCATAGACATTGTTAAAAAACCTCCTGTAACAGAATTATTTTTTTTTCTCTTTGTGTTGACATCGGCAACTCTGAAATGCAGTTGTTGGATTTAAAAACCAAAGAAATATGGAGCTCTAAATTTGAACATCTTTATGTGCTAACATGGAAATGTTAGAGAAAAACAAATGTCAACTTGGTTCACAGCACAAGTGATCTCCTTTCAAAAAACTGGAGAAGGAAGACATGATGATTTTTAACATGTGGAATAGTATTCCTCACTCATATGATCAGTTGAATACCCTAGCATTTGCTGTTCTACCCATTTTCGGTTCTACATATTTAAGTGAACTATTTTTTCTTTTAAGTATGAACCTTATCAGGAGTAAATTGAGATGTCGTCTTATTGCTGAAAATCTGGAAACAAACCTAAAATTAAAAACAAGCGCATACAAACCTAACTTAACCAAACTTTCCAAGGAGATGTAAGGTCATTGTTTACATTAAATGTTGATCAGCCATTGTCAGGTTTAAATTTTATGGATGGATAATTTAATTTTGTCATTATTAAGTATGATATTAAGTTTTATTTGGTTTTACCTATAGTTTAATTAAGATTTAAAACTTTATTTAAAGTTTATTACGTTAAACAAAAGTCTACCTACCTACAAAGCTAGGTTTAAAAACATTCACTCTCAAAAGAAATCCCAATTGTTGTACAGTTAATATTTGGGTCTGTTGACTAACAAGTTTGCCAAACACTGCCCTAAAGCAACTGGCAAAAGAGAACAAAGTAATCGCGATGTGAGTGCCAGGGCTCGAAGGGGTGCAAGATAACGAAAATGCTGGCAATCTTGCAAAGAAGGGAGCAAATATGCCCTTTATACGACCTGAATCATTTTGTGGTGTGACAGAAGACACACGGCGGACCAAATCCGATCCTGGGACGAAGTCCAAATACTGGGATGAAATTACAGGACAAAAACAAGCAAAAAAATTCATAAAACTTTAATCGGAAAGACATTGAAATTACTTTCACTCAGTAACCGGTCACTATCCAGTGAACAACCATTTGAAAAATGGGAATTGCTGAGGATGAAATTTGCAGATTTCGCAAAAGAAAATGCTGAAATGGCAGTAAATCTCCTATGCATATGCAAACTAATCACATACCAGAGACTCTGCCATCTAGAAAAGGTGGCATTAACACCTGGGGAGGTCAACAACATCACACTCAGAAGAATTGTAAAATTATAAAAAATCTGGGATTGGACTGGATAAATTAAAAAGCAGGGTATACCACAAAAGATCAGGACTAGCTGCAGTGATGAAAGGCAACACAGCCTGTACAACACTACTATCTAGTACTTGTGCTTTGACTTTTCTTCACTCGGGCGTTCACACTCATTCTGCTTAATGACTTTTTCTTTCAGGTCCAAAACAGTACACCCTGTTACTGCATCACCCTTCACATCGTTGGTTTTAAGCATCCATTAACTCATGCGGTATCCATCTCGTGCAAAGCTTCTGAACGTTCAGATATATATGCTAAATCTTTTGCACTTGGCTCGTGCCAGTGCCTAATATGGTACAAATTTGCTAACAAGTAACTTTTTTATCTGTTTCAATTAGTTGTCGTACAGCATCAATATTATCATTCCCCAGTAATGTCATCTCCCACTAGAAAGGCCAAAACTGGATGCAGTTCCAATTTCTATGGAAAACTGATACCAGTCTAGACCAAAAATAGGCATATATCACTTTCTGTTATATTTAGTTGTTCTTTATACTTTCTGTTATATTTATACCTGGCACTAATGATTCCCTTCAGATTAGTATACTGCATGTGACTAATTTGCAATTGTTGACAGTTGGGACCGGAAATGCAGATTGGGGAACACCTCGGGCAGAATTGCCACCCAATCCCGATTGAGTTTTAAAGTCAAATGACCCCTCGGATCCACGACAAATTCGAGTTACGAATTATCGCTAATGCTAGGTAAAGACCGTGCAAGAGACTTCGAATCCGTGACGAGACTGGAGTATGGAGAAATCCATCCAAATCTGGCAGTTAGGGCGTGAGGAAGCCTGCTGGGTGGCCCTTCCCTGTGTCTCCCAGTAAGACGTTGCGAGTTTGACTGAGGATTATGTTTGTCCTCAAGTCATTGCGTTCATCTTACTAGGAAAGGATGACCCGATGTGGATAACTCCCTGGGGTGGCGGGTTCGCCTGTAGTAATTGACACCCCTCAACTGTACCTGGTAATGCCAGCCTTGTTTTTCTATAACAAATGTATCGCTTGTTTTGTACAATTATTAAGTATTTTAACCTATACATAGTAATTGAATGTATCTACCGTACCTAAATGTACCACGGTAATGCTGGCATTAAAATTATTCATCGACCCATTCTTCTAGTTTTATATGTAGTGTATCTATCAGCGGTTAATACCGTTTGCTTGGCTCTACTTTGCAAGAAAATATGAGAAAGAGATAGTACCACCATTTATTCCAGTTGCAGAGCCTTAAGTAGAATAAATAAACAAAAACAGAGCTGCCATGGAGATCGGGGCCAGGCCACCATATATTACACTTCTGAGGAGAAATATTTATTTAGTTTGCACTCATGGTCTTTGGGTATATGTTATTCCCATGGAACAGTTGATTCAACAATGAGGGTGATCTTCTAAGATAAGGAGTAAAGAGTTATATCTGGACGGAGGACTGTGCATCTGAGACTTTCAGGGAAATGATAATACTTAGAGACCGAATCGACTCCCAGATCCAGTCTTAAGCTTTCTTGATTATAGAGAAGTGTTTTGGAGTGTATTGTGTTTTCTTTATTGAGCTATCGTGCTCAAACTGTATTGAGAGTTAAGAGTAGTCAGATCCTTGTTGATACATGCCACTGAGAGGCTAATAACAGCAAGGACTTTGTTATGGCTGTAGGTGTAGCGGCCTTGATTTAAGGCAGCCTTGCAGCCAGCTAAAATGATTGACTGTGCAAGGAAAATTGTAACAAGGGGACATGAACTAGAAGCAACAGAAATCAGAACATTATGGTTTTGATTTTCCATTATTCCTCTTTCCTTGATTTTTACTTTTTCACTTAAATTCCAAATTTTTATATTATTTTACATCCATTTTTAAATACTTTGAATATTTCAATACATTATTTTATTTTGTAAATGACGATAGCCCCCTTTTTAAAGTTTCTACGGAGTAACATTTTATACAACAATAATATAAAGATCTATAATACTTACACTGTGATTCTTCCAAGTATCTCCAATCCTCGGTCTGACTTTTCTTAAAACTACAGCATCCTGCATTTCTTCTAACGTCGGATGCGATCCGATCTCTTCTTCAAACGGAAGGACGTAATCTGTTTTTATATCACCATTTGCGACACACCTTAAAAATATTAATAAAACTATAATCATTACATGCATAATTTAAGGTCAAAATGAGGATTTTATAGGTGGTTTATTATGACTGCTACAATTATAATGCCAACTCGAACTATTAGGATTTTTTCACAGAGCTTCTGATACATAAAAAAGCGATAACATAAATAAGCTAACATAACATAAGAAGCGATAGCATAAGAAGATAACATAAAGAAGCGAACATATTACTAGATGTTTCTAAAATACTGAAGCTGGATTTGATTTTTTTCCAAAAGAAATATTTTTTTTGATGTTTATCGAATCTCTCTCACCTTGATGCTATTTCCCATAGCACCAGTCCACAGGCGTACATATCGATACGAAGGAATGCATCTCTAGTAAAGTTGATAGCTCCTTCTAATACTTCCGGCGCCATGTAGCGGCGTGTTCCAACCTGAATATGCAAAGAAAAAGGTGCCATTTAGACAATGCTATAAAATAGGGTAAAATATTGTTTTACCACAGTGTAAATAAACTATCAGTGAGACAACTAGGCTAGCCGCTTTGTAACAAAAATCACTTTTGGACCATCCTTGTTTTTTTTATTTTTTGTCTTATTGCGAAAAATCCTATCTCCTGCCGGATTGAGTGACAACCACGAGGTACCTACGACCTTGGGATATTTCTTGTTGCCGCCGAGTAGGAAGGAGTTGTTTTTTTTTTTTTGGTGTGGATTAGTTTCCGTTTTTGTGCTATAAAAAACGGTGGCGTCCTTTTTAAATTCCGATTTGTTGTCACCCGGCCATTTCTCAGTAATTTCCCAGGTTACAGCTTACCTAAAATGAGCCTTTGAACTATTGGAAATGCCGCAGCTGCCAGCCATCGTGTCAGGCCATCGTGTCTTACAAATCTGCGACCATTATCCACTTTTAGATTAATTATCGCCATTCTACTGAATGCTTCAATTCCGTTGAATTCTAATTTCACATACAAAGGAGAAGTAAATTAAATTACTTTTCAAAAGTGATAAAACTACTACGACCAATTACCAAATATTTTCTTTTTGAAACTAGGCAAACCCGCAGACAATGTTACATAGTACAGATCAATTAGCCTTCTGCTGATTGCTTCAGAGTTATTGGAATCATTGTTTCTATCAAGATTTATGCCAATAATAAAAGAGAAATAAATAATACCCAATCACTAGTTCAGGTTTCGGAAAAACCATAGTACAATTGACCAAGGCCACAGAATAATGAATAGAACACAAAGACATTTGAAGAGGGAAAATTCTGCTCAGCAGTGTTTCTAGACATATCGCAAACCTTTACATTACTGACACCCGGATTTATAGTCGGGTATGCCAGCCAAGTATTACCTGAATACCGTGTGATACTTATTGAATGTGTTCAATAGACGAAAAAATGCCAGCCAACTTTGCTAAGTATGGCTGAAGTATTCTGGAATTTATTCATATCGACATGCAATACTGTCAAACGTATTGGCCATTAAATATGGAATAGTTTTATTTTATAAACCGCTTGAAAATAAATTACCAAACTTTATTTCTGATAAAGAATAACGTTTGTCAACGCCCATTTATACTTATTGATTTTTAAATGTAGGTTTTGTCAAAAATTTTCGTAATGTTCACGTCATTACCAATGTCAGAAAAAAAACTAAGCCAAGCCATGTATGTCGCCACGTGGCCGCCATGTTGGTTGTTGTGATCGTGCCCACGTTCGCTGTCTTGCTCCCATGGTTTTCGTGATTCCTGTGTTGTGTTTTCGCAAAATAGACAATATTCAAATATTCGTTAATCAGGCAGGATCGTTAAAATATCCAAATAGAAGTTTTTAATTCAATAGTAAAAAAATCAAAATCCAAGATCTATAATAAAAAGAAATAACATCAAAATTCGCAAGAAAGCTGAAA
The DNA here is from genome assembly GCA_027564375.1 of Micropterix facetella. Classification (NCBI taxonomy): domain Eukaryota; kingdom Metazoa; phylum Arthropoda; class Insecta; order Lepidoptera; family Micropterigidae; genus Micropterix; species Micropterix facetella. Next base: position 20,305,883 of record JAOPUG010000004.1, on the reverse strand, counting down.
CAAAACAACGCCCAAGGAACGAAAATGGTGTCCGACGCATCAAAGTAATACTCAAGTAGAGGTGGTCCAATATTTGGCACCGAACCACTACTAAGTATCACTCGCCATCTTTGACTTGACTATAAAACAAAAACTGGTATTCTGGTATGACTTAAGTATCGGCCAGTACTGAAATATTGACAAATCCTATACTATAAATCCGGGTGTGAATGTCCTTGAATGTGACGGATTGTAAAAAAACATAATGATAAAAAATCTTGAATCATATGAAATCACGTGATGATAGAATATACTTCACTTCCTGCGGGCAGTATAACTAATTCTAAACCTACCTACTAATTTAAAACAGATTTGATAGCATAAACACGTCGCATAATTCGATACTCGAGCATTAAAATGCATAACCCTCCAAAAATCACCCAACATCGCTGAGCGCTTTATGGGAGTGGATTCACACCTCACAGATTGCCCATAGTGGGTAGGTTCGTTGGCACACTGGTGTGGTTGGATACACATATCTCCTAGGTATTTACAAACGATGTAGAAGGTAACATTTGGAGATTGCCTACAAATGATGTAGGAAGGTAACTATAAAGATTGCCTTGGGATGAAATTTTCTCCAGAAGGGGCCTATTCATTATCCTTAATTTCTAGAGTCTGAGCCATTTGGCAAGGTTGCACGCCGGTCCATCCGCCATGTTTTCTTTTTTTTTCCCTCAGGCATATATAATAATTATCTATGTTCTTCCTCACTCCTCACACCGGGCTTTGTATGGATGCTGGCTCAAGAGGTATATCATTCATTTCACACCTTTCAGGAACAGTCGCTCTCTAGCGGGAGAATATGGCAGTGAACATCCCTATTCGCAAACAATTGAATGTCATACCTGTCCATGCGTATCCCCACAAGGTTTCCCCGGTTGGAAGACCAGGGCGAGTCCAAAGTCCGCTATACAGGCGGACATATCCGTTTTCAAGAGGACATTCTTACTCTTGAAATCTCGATGCGCTATGGCCGGTTTAACAATGTCTCCGGCCACGCCGGATACTTCGTCGTGGAGATGAGTCAAGCCTCGCGACATAGTCACCGCTATGCGGCATGCGTCCGACCAAGTCAAAGTGTTCGCTTTGAGATAATCGCATAGTGAACCCTGTAAATTAGATTTGTAAAATTTATAAACAATTTGAAATGTTGTCTGCCAATGTTGTCTGCCATGGCAGCCATGCGGATAACCTAATGTTTCACAGAATTCGGGCCAGGCTTAACTGACGACTACGCACGGAAAGAACAGATCGATTAAGAAATAATAAAATCTGACAAAGCAACGGGTATGCCACGAGCGATCTCGCTTGTGCAGCAGTCATTGAGCGGCCGAGCGATAGGGATGGCAATAAATTGGGGTTGTAACGTATAATAAATAAATAGCAACACAAAGCAAAGTTAGAAACGTTTTCCACAATGTTGTTGATTTTTAAAGAATTTTTCATAAATCATAACAATATGTCAAAGTAATTATGGAGATTAAAAAATATTAGATAAATAGATTATTCATATTATTCTATATGAAAAACTGAGTTGAAAATAATGCACAACTTTTTTTGATTCAGGTCTTCGTTACTGAGAAAAAATGATTAAATATTAAGGTTGAAATAAAAATGCGTTTACCTTGGTAACCAGTTTTTTAAAAAAATATTTAGGTTTTGGGAAAAATATTACTGAAAAAATATTTATTGAGAAAATATCCGAAAGTTGGAAAACTGATTTACTTCGGTAACAAAGGCTTTAACTAAAAAAGTTGCACATTATTTTTAACTCAGGTTTTCACAATGAACAATGTTCTGCAAAAAAACGTAATATCCAAAAAGTCTTTAAAACTGTCTTTATTTGAACTTTCATTTTATGTACAGAGTTTTATGTTTAGTTTTATGTACAGAGTTACCCTCTAAATCTTCGTGCATTATGAATCAGACACTGTATATCAATCTACGTATTTATCACATCCAGATATTGAAGAATGTCATTTATTTATACTAGATAACATGGTACCTAATCCAAAATATATGATGTTACCGACTTTATTTTTTAAATTATCGGTACTCCATCAGCTAAGGCAGCCGGAGTTTTCAGCAAGGATGGACAATATCTCCAGATATGGGAACCGGTTGTCATAGATCTTGTATATAGCATCTCACCCGGAAACTAATCAACGAGGACTAACGAAGCAAAGAAACTAAGCAACGAGGAGATCCTATTCTGCCGATGAATAAAGAAATAGGTGGAGAGGAAACTGGACCTGTTTTAGATAAGGAATAAAACAAAGTAGGTATAGAATTCGTCTTTAGAATATTGAGTCAAATGATTATTTTTGTAATTAAAAAATATTTTTTTAAGCTCTGGAGGGGGTTTATAAGTGAAAAACAATAAAAAAATCGCCTAAAATACTTCTTTGTTTTTAACTACTAGTTTTTGGCTCTCGTGATATGTGAGTCAATATCTATATGCCATTGGTGACCGCCCAGGCACAATTCGGCCTTTGGACGCAGTTTGCATACCTTGATTCATAATATAAGCAAATATCATATTTTTATTAATTATTAGCTGTAACAATGGTCAATAAGTATGCGGGGAGTTAGTTATTAGATTATTTTAAGTACTTATAGATTCATAGAAAAATCATGTATTCCTACATGTATTCGAATATTGGAAATGGTAATAATGAAAAACGATCGCTGCGTGAAACTTATGACAGTTTAATGCATTATCTCGAAATAAGTCCTAAGCTTCACCCTTTTATTAATCTCTTTCTCTAAAATCGAAAGCTGATTACTGAAATCCGTGATGGAGAGGACACTCAAAGAAGTAGACTTGACTTCCTTGGCAAAATAAAAATGCAGCTTTTGTCGATTTAACTCTGGCAATGCGAAATTTCAAATACGTTTGTTTTACCGCTAACTTCATATTCTGCAAATGTTTCCTGCGAATGTGACATGCCTCGAAACGTTAGTTTGACAGATGCAAATGTATCTCATGCAAATATGACTCCTGCATAAATGTCGTCTGCAAATCTATCACATGAAATCATGAATCTGCAAATGTGTCTCCTGTAAAACTGTGGGGTCCCCTCCAATCAGTTTGTTTATGGTGCAATAATAAAAAGAAAAACTACATAAAATAATTAAATCCTTAATAAGGACCAAATCATTTGTAAAATTTTCCCTAAAATCATTCAATATTATAACATAAATAAATATTTTCCTAATTTTTTCCAAAAATATATTCTTTTTACTGTTGCCTAGAGTCTAGGCAACAGTAAAAAGACCATAGGCGCCCTAGACCATAGGCGACTTTCGTCATTGCCAAGCCAAGATGGTGTGGCGAAAATGTTTTCTAAAGGAAGGTTCCTTTAAAAAAAATCTACTGGCATCTGATTTAATTTTTTTTTGTCCTGATAATCAGGGGAAAATGTGGTTATAAGTAGTGCTGTCTTTTCTACATTCCTCATGATAGCAGAACATTTTTATCGCAAAGTTGTCTAATGTCGAGTACGTCAGTCTTTAAACAGTCGGTCTGTCGAGAATAGAGGCTTGACCCGTAATAGAGCTTTCTGTATCTTTGTTAACCGCGCATTGCTCTTTTCGGGAGAAGAAGAACTACGTTGAAGAAATGAGAATGACCTTTTCGTGATAGGCGGTGACCAGCCAGTACTCGGACAGAGGGCCGTCGCCCCTCTTGTCGACGCCGACGTAGCGCAGCACGTCCGGGTGATTCATGCGCGGCAGCTTGAAAATCTCCTGCTCGCACAGCCAGGACTGCTTGTCCTGCGCGGGGAACACCTTTACGGCCACGTCGGTGCGCTGCAGGCGGCCCCGCCAGACGGCACCGAAGCGGCCGCGCGCCTTTACCTCGCCCAGCGCTACGGCCAACGCGCGGCCGGGCGGCAGCGGCGAGGGCGGCCCCGAGCCTGAGCCCTCGGCCGGCGGCAGCGCGGCGAAGCGCTGCTTGCGGCGGCGGAAAGCCCACAGCGCCAGCGCTGCTGCTAGCGCCACCGTCGATAGCGGCACCAGCGTGTACACCAGCACTGCATACGCTCCTACCGGACAGAAACCACTGCCCTATAACATGTACTCCTTCGGTAAACAATACGTGCAACCATTTTACTCCACTGCGATCGATCGAACTATCTCATTCAAATAAGTCATGTTAGCATGGCGTTGTCAACTTCATCGTTTTCAATATTTTGGGCTAGTTTTTGCACGACGAATTGCAGAGCGACCTCGATTGAATCGAGGCGTGGACTGGCAAATGGTTCATTGAATTAAAAATAGAAAAATTTACCATAAAATACCGCTAAAGGATTCAGAACTCTCGGAACGACTGGAAGTCACAGTTTGTAGGCTTTTGTGAAATAAGCCAATTCTATGTTATATCAAATATTTACACCTGAGCTCTTTCTACAATCCTATAAAGCCTAAGTGCAGCCGATATTGGAGTATGCATTCCAGATAGACACCATATTTTTTTTGGAACGTCAAACTCAACGAGAGTCAGCAAAGATGCCACTTAAATGATATGAGGATAGGCTCGAACGGCTAAATCTGCTTAAAACCGGAGCTTAGCCGCGTTGAAACACTGGTTCCCGTGAAATCACCAAAGTTAAGCAGCGTCGGGCGTAGTCAGTACTTGGATGGGTGACCACCTG